>ML104830.1:84035-130377 GCA_003697995.1 Taxidea taxus jeffersonii
AAAAAAAAAAAGACTGGAAAATACCTGTCCCCTGCTCCCCCACCAAAAAAAAGAAAGAAAGAAAGAAAGAAAGAGAAATAGTACACTAATTTAAAGTAGGTGGGATTTATCATTTATATTGCTTCCAAATTGCTGGACTGGCAGTGTAGATAGAAATGGGTCATGGAGTTGTTTCATCCTAAATACTTTAAGCAGTATTTGATTTTTAGTCATGTGCAATGTGTTTTGTTTAAAAAAATTAAATGAGGGACGCCTGGGTGGCTCAGTTGGTTAAGCAGCTGCCTTCGGCTCAGGTCATGATCCCGGCGTCCTGGGATCGAGTCCCACATCGGGCTCCTTGCTCGGCAGGGAGCCTGCTTCTCCCTCTGCCTCTGTCTACCACTCTGTCTGCCTCTCTCTGAGCTCTCTCTCTAATAAATAAATTAAAAAAAAAATTAAATGAAAAAAACGAAGATAAACTGGTACCCTGTTCTTCAGAAGTCAGTTTAGAAGTGTTCTGTTTGATTGAGATAGTACAGCATTGACATTTAGAGACTTTTGCTGTCATTCATAGGCTGAGTGTTTCTCTGGTGGGAAAAATTTATGACCGTGGTGACTCAGTTTATTGGAATACTTGATTACTTAAAAATCTATGGGTTACCAAAGTTACAAAATTTTTCTCTGAACCAATGACTATATCAGAAAGTGCATGATTGCCTGGTTTGAAAATAATAGCCAACGAAACATGCCTTTTTTCCTTTCCCAAAATGTAAGAAAGAGATGGCAAAAAGATTTCCTGACTGTGAAAATGACTCTTCTTTGGAAATTGGGCATACTTTGACGGCTGTAAAAGCTGTCAGGTGTTCACGTCAGATTTGGTGCTTGGTTAAATATCTTTGATATATTTCTAAGAATGAAACCTCCATGTTTAATAAGTTGACTTTCTCTTCACTCTTGCATAAATATTCCAACTGCATTTGAAGAGTGTATTCTCGCTTATAACGTAGTTTGATAATTATATTTCCAGATCTTTCACATTCTTATTTGTTCTCAGTGTGTTCAAGATTTAGAGAGGGACGCCTGGGTGTCTCAGTTGGTTAAGCGGCTGCCTTCGGCTCGGGTCATGATCCCAGCGTCCTGGGATTGAGTCCCATATCGGGCTCCTTGCTCGGCAGGGAGCCTGCTTCTCCCTCTGCCTCTGCCTGCCACTCTGTCTGCCTGTGCTCGCTCCCGCTCTCTCTCTGACAAATAAATAAATAAAATCTTAAAAAAAAAAAAAAAGATTTAGAGAATGAATGTAAAGTTTCCTAGGAGCTTTCTGTTTTCATTTCCCCCCGTATAACATATTTTGCACTAAGGATGCTGAATCTATGTTTGTGGCAGAGTTTGTCGACTATTACATTTTAGTTGTGTTACATTTTTTTATTTAAAATTTTATTTATTTAGTTATCTAATTTTTTCCCCAGTGTTCCAAAATTCCTTGTTTATGCACCACACCCAGTGCTCCATGCAATACGTGCTCTCCATAATACCCACTGCCAGGCTTACCCAACCCCCTCATCCTCTTCCCCTCTGAAACCCTCAGTTTGTTTCTCAGAGTCCACAGTCTCTCATGGTTACATTTTTTATTGGTTCAAAATGTCCCTTTGGTAAATCTTCATGGTTTTGTGTTAAATTTTACCTTGATTGATATTGTTATCATACTTTCTTTATATTTAAATTTGCCTAATAGAAGTTTTTTCCAACTCTTTTGAGTTGTTTTGTTTTAAGCATGAGCTTTATGAATACCATATGATTACTTATTATTTCATGACCCAATATAAGTTTTTTCTTCTTTTGGAAAAAGAAATTTAAAAAGATTATGGGAAGGGGAGCCTGGGTAGCTCAGATGGTTAAGCATCTGCCTTCCACTTAGGTCATAATCTCCAGGTCCTGGGATTGAGCCTGGGGTCCTGTCAAGCTCCCAGCTCAGCAGGGGGCCTGTTTGTCCCTCCCTCTCTGCTTGTGCTTTCTCTGTCTGTCAAGTGAATAAATAAAATCTTTTAAAAAGGATTATAGGAAGATCATATTTTCATCATTAAAAAATTTAAAAATATCGTGGAGAACACAAAATAAAGGTCCCTTGTTGATACCCTACTAATTTCTCCTCTTTTGAAACTCATTTCCTGGGGTAACTACTGTTAACACTATTTTTTTTATCTGTCCAGTTCTCTTTCTGGGCATTTACTCCCCACCACACCATTAGACTTTGGGATAAGACTTTAGATAATGTTATGAAATGTTTTTACTCAATAGCACAGTGCAGAGATCCTTCATGGCATTATAGATGCACTCTTGACTTAACCATATTGCAGAAGTTTATAGTGTATGTAGTTGATTTGTTGGTTGACTTTACCAGCATTGAACACTCTTCTACATTTACTCTCATCTACTTAAAAAAAAAAAATTATTTGAGAGAGAGAGAGAAAGAGAGAGCATGCATAAGTAGGGTTATGGGGCAGAGGGAGAAGCACACTCCCTACTGAGCAAGGAGCCTGACTTGGGGCTTGATCCCAGGACCCTGGGATCATGACCTGAGCTAAAGGTAGATGCTTAACCAACTGAGCCACCCAGGCATCCCTAATCTGATCTACTTTTATAGGATAGATTTCCTGGAATAAATTTTTAAATTAAGGGATATATATGTTTAAAATTTGATAGAAAATATCAATTTACTTTTCAACAAGATGGTAGTAATTTATATTCCACTAATTGGATATGAGGTTGTCTTATTTTTTTTTTTTAAGACATTCTTTTTTTTTTTTTTTTAAAGATTTTATTTATTTATTTGTCAGAGAGAGAGCGAGAGCAAGCACAGGCAGACAGAGAGGCAGGCAGAGGCAGAGGGAGAAGCAGGCTCCCTGCCAAGCAAGGGGCTGGATGTGGGACTCAATCCCAGGACGCTGGGATCATGACCTGAGCCGAAGGCAGCCGCTTAACCAACTGAGCCACCCAGGCGTCCCGAGGTTGTCTTATTTTTGATAATGTTTTGTATTATCAGTCTTTTTAATTTTTGACATCTTGATTGACAAAAAGCTATGTTATTATTTTAGTTTGCATTTCTGTTCTTGAGCATCTTCTCATATCTTCATTAGCTCTGTGTATCTTTTTTGTTAAGTCAGTTTTTATATTATAGTTTCTGTTTTTCTGCTGGCTTATTTTATTATCATTTTTAAGGGCTCCTTATATGTAGAGAATATTAATAAACAGTTATATCTACTTTTTGTAATTTAGCATTTGTCTTTGCTACAAAGAAATTTTTATTTATTTATTTATTTATTTATTAAGATTTTATTTATTTGACAGACCGAGATCACAAGTAGGCAGAGAGGCAGGCAGAGAGAGAGAGAGGGAAGCAGGCTCCCTGCCAAGCAGAGAGCCCCATGCAGGGCTTGATCCCAGGACCTTGAGATCATGACCCGAGCCGAAGGCAGAGGCTTTAACCCACTGAGCCACCCAGGCACCCCCAAAGAAATTTTTAAAATATCATAAAGTTATTTCACTTTTGTCTGTTTTGCCTGAGTTTCATGTCATGCTTAGAAAAGCTTTTTGTATTCCAGTAAAATATAAAAATTCTCCTTTTTTACAATTTTTACAGTTTTGTTGGGCTTTGACTTTTATAAATACAGTTTAATACATTAACATTTCATTTTATTTCTGTGATCTTACTTAATGCTGTTTTAAAATGTTTTCTTAATATTTCCTCCTTTATCTTCCTCTCTTGTTACATTGCACAAATTGTGTTTGAGTGTGTGTGTTTATGAGTTCAGTATGGAGGTTATATATCTTTTTCTTTCTGTTATACTACTTTTTTCTTAATAGCACTAACACATTAATTTATTTTCCCCCAGTGATGTCAGGAAGAAAAATAGTATCTGCTGATTTCTCCCATGTAAGATGTACCACTATTACTTCCAAACCTCCACAAACTATTTTTTTGTTGAAAAAATACTGGCTTTAAATTCTGGACGATTACTAACATATATAGATATATTTTAAGGGCTTTTATCTTTTTTGTTTTATTTAAAATGTTTGTCTTTTTGTGTTGTGTTACTGTGTCAACAACATTCATGTACAAGGGTAGCAAATGCTTGGTATATGTACCTATACTTATATACTGATGGAACAAAACACTAAACATTTTCTTTTTTAAGATTTTATTTATTTATTTGACACACAGAGAGAGGAGAGTGAGCACACAAGCAGGGAGAATGGGAGGCAGAAGAAGAGGGAGAAGTGGGTTCTCACTGAGCAGGAGCCCGACATTGGGCTCGATCCCAGGACCCCGGGATCATGGCCTGAGCCGAAGGCAGGCACTTAACCGAATGAGCCACCCAGGCACCCCAACACCAAAATTTTCTATAGCGGTAAATAGGATAAGTTGGATCCTGTTCTTTCTGGTATCTACCAAAGCCTGGACTCTGGGGTTTGACATGAGCAGGCTGACAGTACATACACATACATATTAAATTTTTTATTTAGTTAACATATAGTATAATATTAGTTTCAAGTTAATATATTCAACATTTATTTAGGGGAGGAGCTAAACATTAAGGGGGAAAAGAAATGGAAAAAGAGAACTCTACCTCCTTTGTTTATTATCATGGGTAGTTCTGCTTTGGCTCCAAAGTCGCACCCTGAAATTAATAAGCAGGAAGTCCTAAAGCTAACTTCATCTGCCCTCCTTCACTTGTGGTTGGTGGTGGTGGTGGAGGCTGGGTAGTATTGGAGAGGATGGTCTTACTTTACCCCTTCAAGCAGTTTATCAGGGTATTCTTTCCAGTTTGGTCTTAACCATTCCACAAAGTAAACAATGCCAGTCAGAACACTCTTTTCTACTAAGAACTAGGAAGTTCTGTTCCCTAAAGTGAGTCTGCGAGATCTTAGCACATTTCTTCTTATTTCTGTGACCTTATTTAATGCCTCAGTCATCTACTCTAAGTCAGTTATTGGAAGAAAAGTCTCCTCCTAGCTGAATAGAGAAGCTATTGGTAAATAATCTCCTCTAAAGCTCATACATATGAAAAAGTATTTTGAAATCATTATTCAGAGAAATGGGTGGGTGGCGGACAGGGGAGGAGTGACTTATTACTGTAGAATCTTCTGTACTTTAAAAATTTCTAATCATATGAATATATTTCTTATTTAAAAATTAACTGGAAGTTATTAAAGAATTTGGAGGATCCTCTGACTCTGTAATAATGTTGAAGCCTATGTATTTTTAGAATAATAAAGGTATCTACTGATATTGCATTATTCTCTAACTATTCTTTATTTCATTAGAGCATTTAAACATTCTGATTTTGTGTAGTTGGTTGCTTAATAAAATTTTAAAATAGCACTCCATAACCTTTAAGAAAAGTTAGTCTCTTTTTCTAACTTTTCCCTAAAGAACAGTTTTTCATAAGTTTTAATTTCTAATAAGTTTTTAGCTGATTCCTTTAAGTCTGTAATATTTTTCTCATGTAATGATACTTTTTATATCTCTTTCAATATTTAGGACTCATTTGTGTTTCATATCTTAGAATTTCTAGAACAATATAAGATAATAATGACTTACTTTCAGTAGTGCTTTTAATAGAAATGTCTCTTAATTCATCATTAATCATGATACTGGAAGATAGGTTTTATCTTATCAACAAGGTAAACTTTTATTTTGGAAGAATTTTAATTGAGTTTTAAATTTTATGGAATACTGTTTTGGTATCTTGTAATAATGACAATCTATATGAGGTATTATAGTAATAGATTCCTTATCATTGAGCCTTTCTTATAATTTAACCTTCGTATAATAGTAATATCAACTCTATCTGGTTACTTTTGATTTGAAGAAGTCCATTTCTGAATATTTTACTTAGGGTTTTCATATTTATATTTGTACGGGAGGATAGATTATAGTTTTTATCATTGTTTTTGGCCTTTGTGTCATCCTTGTCTTTTTTGATAGTTATGTTAATTGCACTTATTTTTCTACATTTTCATATATAAAATGTTAACAATTCCTTCAGAGTTTAAAATAATTCAGCATGAAATAATCTGTGTGTAACTCTTTTCTTCTGGGCACTTGATTAATGTGTTCAATTTTTCCTTATTCATTAGTTCATTTTTTTTTTCCAGATTTGTAGAAACTTCCAATGTGTAAATGCTTCTGTTCTGAATTATGACTGTGATATTCAGAAGAAGTGTCACGGACATGGGGTAGGTAATATTCTCTTTTGGTTTGTTCATGAAGTAGCACTGAATCATGAGAATTCCCAATGAGGGAATGAGGCTTAGGTGAGACTTACCAAGATTTTTAGATATGGGGGAATTTAGATATTTGATAAATCTTTCATTCTTAAAAAGAGTGCCTGTGGATTTGCATGAATTGAATGCTTTTTCTTGGTTTCTTTTCTTGAGTTTATGAGGCAGAGCAATATTCACAATTAACCAAAGTGGGTTTTTTTTTTTTTTTTAAGGTATGTAATAGCAATAAGAATTGTCACTGTGAAAATGGCTGGGCTCCCCCAAATTGTGAGACTAAAGGATATGGAGGAAGTGTGGACAGTGGACCTACATACAATGGCAAGTAAAACAGTAATACAGTGGCCCATGTCAGAAATTGGGCATCCTCGTACTTCTCCCTCACTTCCCACATTGGTTATACACTAAGTATGTTGATTCTGCCTCCTGAATTTCTTGTGAGTGTTTCTATTTTTTTAATCCCTGTTGCCCAGATTTAACATAATAGCCTATTTTAGTTTTTCTCTTCAGGAATTGTTTTCATTATGCCATCGTCCTGCTTTGGATTCAGTGCTTCTACACTGCTATTAGGATGAGATCTAGAAATCCTTAACACGGCTTAAGTACCCTGTATGATTTTCCCCTAGTTTAACTTTCCAGCCTCTTTTCACTATGCTTAAGATGTTGTAACTTTTTGGGACGCCTGTGTGGCTCAGTTGGTTGGGGGTCTAGCACTTGATTTTGGCTCAAGTCATGATCTCAGGGTTGTGGGATTAAGCCCCATACCCAGTTCTGGGCTCAGTAGGGAGTCTGTTTGAGATCTCTCTCTTCCCTCTCCCTCTGCCCTTTCTCCAATGTGTGTGCATGGGCATGTGCTCCCTCGCTCTCTTGCTTTCAGTTAAATAAATAAATCTTTTTAAAAAGGACATTGTAACTTCCTTTATTTCCTCTCATAGGCTACTACTGTCTTAACTCTGGCCTTCATACAGTATTATATTCACATTGTGGAAATTTGGCTAATGGCTACTCAGATTTCAGTTTATACCTTATTTTCTTCAAAGTTTTCCTTGACTGCCTAAATATGAATTAATATGCCTCTTCTATTTGTTCTTTTATTGTAAGCACTATCACATATTATAGTAATTACTTATTTACTTTTTTCCTCTTTTTCCCTAAGAGACTATGAGTGAGAGCTCCTTGTTTACCAGTATCTCCCTAGTAAGAATATATGCTTGCTTTCTTTTGGGTAAATACTAAGAGGAATGGTTGGCTCATAGAGTATGTTTATGTTTCACATTTTAAGAAACTGCCAAACTGTTTTCCAAAGTGGTTATACTGCTTTATATTCTCTCCAGCTGTATATAAGGGTTCTAATTTTTCCATATCCTCCCAACACTTGATATGGTCAGTCTTTTTAATTTTAGCCATTCTAGCAGATGAATGGTATTTCTTTAATTCCTAATGATGTTAAGCATTTTTTTGTGTGCTTATTTGCCATCCACATATCTTTAAAAAAAATTTTTTTTTTAAAATTTATGTTTTTATCCCCAGGGGTACAGGTTTGTGAATTGCCAGGTTTACACATTTCACAGCATTCACCATAGCACATACCCTCCCCACTGCCATCCACATATCTTAAGTGATGTGTCTGTCCAAATAATTTTCTCCAGTTTTTGGTTAGGTTGTCTTCTTGAGTTCTTTATTCTGTATACAAGTCCTTTATGACGTATGTGCTTTGTAAATACTTTCTCCCAGTCTGCTTACTTTGAGTTCCATTTGTTGTTCTTTTTCTAATTTCTGCAGGTAGAAGATGAGCTGATTGTACTTTTCTAATATAGGTATTGTAGTGCTATCAGTTTTCCTCTAAAACTTTTTTTTTTACATTATACCAATTTTGATATATTGTGCTTTTGTTTTAATTCAGCTCAAAATAACTTCTAATATTTTTAATAATAATTTCTAATATTTTTAATATAACTTCTAATAAAAATATTTTTTGACTCATGAGTTATTTAAAAATGCTTTACTTCGTTTTGAAGTATCTGAGGGATTTTTCAGATATCTTAGTGTTATTATTTCCCATTTATTATACTATAGTCAGGGGACATAATTTATATGACTTGAATACTTTTATATTTTCTGAAACTTGTATCATGGCCCAGATTATGGTTTATCTCATGAAAAAGTTCTGTGTGCACTTGAAAAGAATGCATATTCTGCTATAACTGGTTAGAGTGTTTTATAAATAATTAGTTCATGTTAATTGACATGAAATCTAAGTTTTAGATTTCCTTACTGATTTCTGTATACTTGTTCTGTCAGTTATTGAGAGAGGAATACTGAAGTCTCTGGTGTTTTTCTAACTGCTGATTTGCCTGTTTGTCCTTGCAGTTCTGTCAGTTTTTGTTCTATGTACTGTGAAGCTCTGTTCTGTTGGTAAATTGAGCCCTTTATCATTATAATCTGCTTATAGCTGGTAATATTCTGAGCTATGCAGAATTAATATAGCTACTCCAGATTTCTTTTGATTAGTTAGCATGGGAAATCCTTTCTCATTCTTCCTCTTTTAATCTATTTCTGTCTTTATATTTATTTATTTATTTATGTATTTTATTTTATTTTTTTTTAAGAATGAGAGAGAGCAAGAGTGTGTGTGTGAGTGGGGGTGAGGAGGGAGGGGCAGAGGGAGAAAGAGGGAGAGAAAGAATCCTAAGTAGGCTCTATGCTCAGTGCAGAGGCTTGTGAGTCTTTATATTTAATGTGGATTTCTGGTAGGCAGGATATAGTTTGGTCTTGTTTGTTTTGTTTTGCTTTTTTTTTTTTTAAATTTTAAGATTTTATTTATTCATTAGTTAGAGAGAGAGCAAGCACAGGCAGACAGAGAGGTAGGCAGAGGCAGAGGGAGAAGCAGGCTCCCCGCCGAGCAAGGAGCCCTATGTGGGACTCGATCCCAGGACGCTGGGATCATGACCTGAGCCGAAGGCAGCCACTTAACCAACTGAGCCACCCAGGCATCCCTTGTTTTGCTTTGTTTTAAGTAGGCTCCATTCCCAGCATGGGGCTTGAATTCACAACGCTGAGATCAAATGTTGCACACACTACAGACTGAGCCAGCGAGGTGCCTCTTGGATTTGTTCTTTTAGTCATTCTTCCAGTATTTGCATTTTAATTGACTTGTTTTGACAACTTACATTTAATTTGATTAGTAATGTTTGGGTTTAAATCAGTCAGGTTGATATTTTTCTATCACAGTCTCTCTTCCTGTGATATTTTACCACTTCACTGGCTTCTTCCATTTCCCTCCTCCTGGCTTTTGTGCTATTGTCATCATACTTCTACATGTGTTATAAACCCTACCATATATTGTTATTATTTTTGCTCTAAACAGTTGGTTATTTTTTTTAACAATTACTAAGATTTTATAAAGAATCACCAGATTTTATAAAACTACAGTATCCAAAGGAAAATCCTACAGCCCCAAAGAGCTACAATGTATTGTTACATACTGATTTGGTAGGTACATTTGCCCAACTGGTTGCTAGGTTGTTCCAGCTCGATTTATTTGTATCTTTTTATCTTCCTAAAGTTGGGAGATCTCAGAATTCGGTACTTGTAACTCTTCTCTTTTTATCTTTACTTCATCCCTAAGTGATCCCATTAAATTTAAATCAATGTCTTTAAATGCCATCTATATTAGGAAATCAGGTGTATTAGCCCTGATAAAAATGACCTGATAAATGTTTATTTTCCTTTCTCATCAGCATGTGCAATGTAGGTTGATAGATTGACTTTGCTTACAGTAGTTACTCAGAGACTTAGAATGGTCTGGATTCACCAGGATGAGGATTTAATATCTTAGAGTGATGTTCTAAGGTATGCTTGAAGGTTAAGGTTATGAGAAGATAACCTAAAGAATCATTTCCTGACCCTTCTGTTTCTAACCAAAGGTGACAATACACCTTTTCTGGTCACATTTTGTTGGCTAATAGAAGTTATGTGGACATACCTAACTTGAAGTTAACAGGGATATTTTTAGCCTTTATATTTTGGGAGAGGAGGAAAACTGGAAATATTGGTGAACATTAGTAATGCTTATCATAGCCAAATAAATAGTAATAATTTATGAATTTATATCTTTGGACTTGACTTCCATAACTCTTACATCCAAGAGTTGGTTATCTTTTAAATTTATTTATTTATTTATTTATTTATTTATTTATTTTTAAAGATTTTATTTATTTGACAGAGAGAGAGGGAGAGAGAGCAAGCAAACACAGGCAGACAGAGTGGTAGGCAGAGGCAGAGGGAGAAGCAGGCTCCCTGCCGAGCAAGGAGCCTGATGTGGGACTCGATCCCAGGACGCTGGGATCACGACCTGAGCCGAAGGCAGCCGCTTAACCAACTGAGCCACCCAGGTCTCCCTATTTGTTTATTTTTTAAGATTTTACTTACTCGACAGAGAGAGAGAGAGAACATGCAGGGGATGCTGCAGGGAGAGAGAGGGAGAAGCAGATTCTCTGCTGAACAGGGAGCCTGATGCAGGGCTCAATCCCAGGACCCTAGGATCATGACCTAACTGAAGGCAGAGGCCTAACCAACTGAGCCACCCTGGCACCCCTTTTAAATTGATTTAAATGATAGAAAAGGTCTTTATATTTACCCATGTAGTTACCATTTCTGATGCTCTTAATATTTGTATGTAAAATTCTGTTTCCATCTGGTATCATTGAATTTTGCTTGAAGTACTTATTTTCACATTTCTTATAATGTAGGTCTGTCAGTTACTAATTCTTTTAGTTTTTGTGTATCTTTTTTTTTTTTTTTTAAGATTTTATTTATTTGGGAGAGAGAGAGAATGATCAGGGGAAGGACCAGAAGGAAAGGGACAAGCAGACTCTGTGCTGAGTGCAGAGCCCAACAAGGGGCTCCATCTCATGACCCTGAGATCATGACCTGAGGTGAAATCAAGAGTCAGACCCTCAACTGACTGAGCTACCCAGTGCCCCTAGTTGTTGTATATCTTAAAAAGTTTTTATTTTGCTTCCTTCTTGAATAATAACTGGATAAAGAATTTAAGGGTGACAGTCTGTGTCTTACCCTCTGGAGACTGTACTCTAGCCCCCACATTTACTTCTTCAAAGATATTTCTCCATTGTCTTCTGGCTGGCATTACTTTTCCTGAGAAAATGGGCCATCATCTTTTCTTTTTTGGTCTTTTGTTTTTTAGGTGTCTTTTTTACTCTGCTTGCTTGTAAGATTTTCTCTTTATCTCTGGTTTTTAGTATTTGATTATAATGTGCTTTGGTGTGCTTCAGATTTGTTGGCCTTTTTGGATTTGTGCTTTTATAGTTTCTTTCAAATTTGGGAAGATTGTGGTCGTTATTTCTTCAAAAATTTTTTTTTTTCTGTCTTCTTGAGGATTCCAGTTGCATGGATATTTGGCTACTTGGAGTTTTTTTCACATCTCACTGATTTGCTTTGATTTTTTAAAATTCTTTATTTTCTGTTTTAAATTTTAAGTAGTTACTGTTGTTACACTTCAATTCACTCTTATTCTTCTTTGATGTCTGATCTGCCATTAATTCCATCCAGTATGTTTTTTTTTTTAATGACAGACATTATAGGTTTTATTTCTGTAATTTCTGGTTGTTTTTTTTAATTTATCTTTCATGTCTCTACGTAGCATGTTTGATCTTTATTCTAGCTTCTTGAACATGTGGAATACATTTAGAATAACTTCTAGTGTCTTTGTCTACTAATTCTGTCGTCTGTAGCATTTCTTAGTTTTGCCTGATTGATTTTTCTCCTCATTTTGGGTTGTATGTTTCTTCTTTGCATGTCCTGTGATTTTTTTCCCCCCACTAGATGTCAGAAACTGAATTTTGTCTTGTATACTGGATATTTTGGGATTTCTATTGATGAGCCTTGTTTTTGTATGCTTATGTTACTTGGACATAGTTTGATCCTTTTGGCTCTTGCTTTTAAGCTCTATTAGGGAGAACTTGAACATTTAGTCTAGTGCTGATTTTGCCCCATTACTGAGGCAAAAAGCCTTGTTTGTTCTACTCAGTGCCATACTGATTATGAAGTTTTCTGCTGTGAATGGTAGGAATAGGCACTCTTCCTCATCCTGTGTGATCTGTGGGGTTTGTTCCTACTAATCCTTTCAGAGTTTTCTTTCTCTGGCTTCAGGTGATTTCTTTATATGCATACATTGCTCAGTAGCCAGCTGAATATTTGAGAGGAACCCTCTGCAGATCTTTCAAGTTATGTCAGCATCACTCTCCCTTCCAGTTCTTTGCTCAGAGAACTCCAGCTGCCTTGGCCTCCTCGGACAACCAGCTCCATCTCCTCAATTCAAGGAGTCTACTGAGCTTTGCTTGGGTTCCCTCACCTCTCATTAGGATCTGTTAACTTTCCCTAGGCAGCAAACTGGGACATGTGTAAAGCTTGCCTTATTTCCGTCTCTCAGGGATCGCTTTTCTTTATCTGATGCCCAGTGTCTTAAACACTGTTGCTTAATATATTTTACCTGGTTTTCTGATTGTTAAAGCTCCCAGGATAAATCTGGTTCCTTTTATTCCATTTTGGCTAGAAGTCAAAGTTGGAACTATGGATTTTAATAGCCATGGAGTGGATTGGATGTACCATAACTTGCATTAGTGGTTTTCTAATTATTTGACATTTAGGTTGTTTCTAAGTTTTTGATATGCATCAGTAACTTTGTAGTGTGCATCTTAATACATACATACTTTTTTCAGTTGAAGGATAGATTGCTGGTAATGAGATTATTAGGTTGAAGGTATAATCCTTTCTATGGTTCTTGACCAAAATTCCAAATGAATTTGTGTTAATATCACTGACAGTATGAAGGTATCAGTTTCAATGTAATCTTGCCAGGTTTAGATGCTTTAATTTAAATTATGTCTACTCATTAGTAAGTATCAAATGAGAGATCAAGCTCACTTTAATTCTTCCTATTTTTTTTTATGTTACACTATTTTTTTTTATTTTTTATTTTATTGTTTTGTAAACATATAATGTAACCCCACCACCCTCTCCGACACCCCTCCCCCCCCGCCCCCCTCAGTTTGTCTTATGACATTAAGAGTCTCTTTTGGTTTGTCTCTCTCCTGATCCCATCTTGTTTCATTCATTCTTTTCCTATCCCCTTAACCCCCCCCCCCCCCGTTGCTATTATTTTTAACCAGGTTGAATGTTCTTTCATGTAGTTTCATAAAAGTTTTAACAAATTTCTGGTACTTTTACAAACTTAAAATTATGTGGACAACTTCATAGTTTATCACTGCTATTTATACTTACTATATCCTTTCTTTTTCTAAAGAACATGGAACAGATCAAATTAATGTGAATTAATACATTTCTAGAATTTGTAAGTCTTTAAACCCAGAAGCCATAAAAAATAAGATTAATAAATTCAACTACCTAAGAATAATAAACTTATGCATGAAGAAAAGCATTGTGCTGTAAGACAAATGACAAAATAGGGAAAATACTTCCAACTCATATCACAGACAAAGCTAATTTCCTGAAGATAAAGAGCTTTTAGAAACTGCAAAGAAGGGAAATAATAGTCCAATAGAAAATAGACTGAGCAGAAAAAAGAAATACAATATTTCCTTACACATGAACAGTTACTCATCTCATAGTACAGAAAAGAATATAAATTAAAATTATATGAAATACAGTTTTTCACCCATTAGGTTGGCAAAATGCAGAGTTTGACTTTATGGGTGAGGCTATGAGGAATTCTTGTATATTGCTGGCTTGCATGCTGAATTGTAGCCACCACTGTGGTGGATAATTTGACACTACTTTGAAAAATGATGAGTGCATTTACTCTCTGATATAACAGTTCTACTTCTGCAAAATTATTCTATACATATACCTGCACCAGTATGATATCCCATATGTACAGGGTTTACTTATTACAGCATTGTTTTAGAATAGCAAAAGATTGGAAAAATATCAGTAGAGTACTAGTTAAATATACTGTAGGACGTCCTTGTAATGGAGTTTTATATAGTTGTGTAGAAAATGAGGTGGTCCTCTATGTATGGTTTGGGAAGCTATATAGAGAAGTGATAAAAAATGATGTGTTGAATAGGGCTTATGATATGCTAACTTGCATATAAGAAAGGGTTGGCAATAAAAGCATACTTTATTTTTTGCTTTTATTTGCATGGAGAAATAGTATAAGATTGTATAAGAAACTAATGAAAGTGGTTATCTAGTGGGAAGGCAAAAATGAAGTAGGCAGTGTTGAGGTATGAGCAAGACTTCTCAATATACTCAATTTCTGTCAGTTTGACTTTTGAACAGTGTGAAAATTAATGTAAAACATTTATAATCACCTAATATGTCTTAGTTAATATACATTAACTTCTAATTTAATGATCATTAGTATAAATTTTTTTTCTCTAGAAAAGAATACTGCATTGAGAGATGGACTTCTGGTATTCTTCTTTGCAATTGTTCCCCTTATTGTATTGGCTGCTTTTGTCTTCATCAAGAGAGATCAACTATGGAAAAGCTACTTCCGAAAGAAGAGATCACAAACATACGAGTACTTAGATTTTTTTCTTTTATATTCATATTAAATAAAGTAGTTATTAATAATGATGGTCATATCATAGGGGTTGGTTTAAAAATAGGGCTCTAAGAGTTAGCTGAGATTAAAGATAGTGGTGACTCAGCCATCTCTAATAATCGTGAGGGAAAGGATTATAAGCTACTGAAAATAGCCCTTAGGGTTCATGTTGTTTGACATTGATTTCTGATACTGAGGTAAATATAAATTTGGGCTACAGCTTCTTAATTGGGCTTCTTAATTCAGGATTAAAATATGGGATAAAGGTAAAAAATGTAAATGTCACAAAATTTTCTTCCATATCTGTTTGGAGTATCCTCACAGAGGAAGAGTTTTTCAAATATTGAAAGCATATTTTGTGAATTACAAGTTTTTAAGAAGTAAGTTTTGGTGGAAGGAAGGGCTGTCAAAATTTAGATACCTGACATTTCTGGTCTGTGTGTCAGACTCTTGTATGACTGTATCTCAACCATCACTTACAACATGTTGGCATTAGAATACAACATATATTCATATATTAGCATAACCTTGTAATTAGATCCTAAGTTCAAGTTTCATCTTGTCATTTGCTAGAATTATGAACTGGAATAATAAATAAAATTCTCTGAGCTTTGGTTTACTTCCTCTGAAATAGGAATAATATTACCTGTCTCTTAGGGTTGATGTGAGGATTAAATGGGAAAATGTTAACAAATAAAGTCCATAGCACATTGCTGGCACAATGTAATAACTTAAACACTCGTTTTTATTATGATAAAAAGCTAGTTTATTATGATAGTGATTTCTTACCTAGTATATAATATTTTGCTAGGGTATCCTGATGTTAGCTTTAATTTTTAACATATTCTAAAACAGATTTATCTTCCTATTCTCTCTGTCTCTTACTTCCTATCGTACCCAAACTGACCAATCCATAGATAATTCTCCCATCTGCATCTCTGAAATTTTAGTTCCATACCCATAGCTCTCTCCTATATATCTTTACCGAGCTGACTTCTTGTCACCTCAGCATGTCTAAAATTTAGTTGCTATCTTTCCAACCAGCTTCTTTGCTCCTCTTGGGCTTCCCCTCGTTTTTAGAATGACAACTTCATATTTTGTGTATTCAGCCTTAGGATGTATATTTACTCTTTCATTTTAGGAAGACCTGAGGAGAAAAGCTTGGAAACACTGCCTAATTGGCCAAATTTTATGGTTCCTTAGAATTTCAGGTTATTTAATTGTAAAGTGGGGTTAATAAAACTTTCTAGTACTGTAAAGATGAAAAATGTGTGAAAGCTGTTAAAAATGCCATAAAGATTTTAGCTGTCATTGTGACCATCGTTACCTCCACTACGAACATCATTATTCTATATGTGAGAAAGTGCAAGGTATGTGTAACATGTCACGTGGAAATGATCTAATCTTACTGTAGCTCAGAAGTAATTGTCTCTTTCAGATCAGATGGCAAAAACCAAGTGGAAGCATCTAGACAGCCAGTGAGTGTTCCTCGACATGTTTCTTCAATGACTCCTCCCAGAGAAGTTGTAAGTTTAAAACAAAAAAATATTTTTTTATTATATTATGATATCACGTTGCTAAAAGTTAAAAAAATAATTTTTACATGGATATAGAAATAAGCATAGATGATTTCTGAAGAATTGTGATTTCTAAGTGTGGGCTCCGGATTAATGAAAATAATGGGCTCATAGGTGTCGGGAGAAGATATCTAGTGTTCTCCCTAGATGCTTTCTAGGGAGAAACTTAGATATCTAGGGAGATATCTAAGAATGCTTTGCCCTGAAACCAAGATTGGGAAATGATGTGTGGGATCTCTCCTGTTACTGTTGTTTTCTGTGTCTGCTGTCTCTGTATTTTTAATGCCTGACTTCCCTAGGGTGTGTGGCTGAGCTGCTGGAATAGGCGTAATAGTCTCAGCATTGGGACCAGTAATCACTGCCTTTGAGTATATTAGGGAATACTGAGATAATAATATCGTGGTTTTTTTTTTTTTTGTATGCATGTATCCCTAAGAAATATATAGTATTGCTTCAGTTGTTTTTGAACTTCATGTTTTGTTTGCTATTTCATGCATCTCTCTGCAACCTGCTTTTTCCTTTAACATTGCTTTGTGATTTAGCTCTCTTAATACCTGCAGCTCTCATTCATTCATTTTCACTTTGGATGTTTAAAAATCCATTTTCCTATTAGCAGATTCCAGTTTTTTGTACCTACAAATAAGAAGACTACAGATTAAGAATTCCTTTCCTCATTCACATTTTAAATACTAAGTAGATCGCATGTGGCCACAGACTACCATATTGAAAAGCATAGGTACAGAATATTTCCATCAATACAGAAAATTTTATTAGAGAGCATCGATCTAGGGGCATGTAGGAATTAAAATGCTCGGCTGAAAGATAGTAACTGTTTACTGGAAATTGCCAAATTGATTTCCAAAGAGATTGTATCATCACTGGTATATGTGCATTTCTGTTGACCTCCATCCTTGTCAACATTTGATATTGTCAGACTTTTAAAGTCTTTCCAATTATGTGGAGTTAAAGTCATTAAATATCCTTCTTCATGTTTTATTACAATGTGTGTGTGTGTGTGTGTGTGTGTGTGTGTGTGTATACATAATCTCCCTATTCTACTACCTTTTCCTTTTTAAAAAAGAAACAAAAAATTGTTATGCCAGTTTCCCCCTTAAACATATATGTTGGAGAATTCTCCATAGCACAACATATACAGGGTGCTCACATATGCAGGTTAGAAATTACATATGTGTTCTTCATCCTTGTTATATTTTTTCCTTTTTTAATTGTGGTAAAGTGAATATACCATAAAATTTGGCATTTTAACCATTTTTGAGAATATAATTCAGTGACATTAATTATATTCACAATATTGTACAATCATCACCACTATCTATTCCTGAAACCTTTTTATCAGAAACTCTATACCCAAAGCAGTGACTCCCATTTTCCCCTCCCCCAATCCCTAGCAACCACTGTTCTACTTTTTTTAAAATTCGGATATAATTGACATACATTTATTAGTTTCAAGTGTTCAACATAATGATTTAGTATTTGTGTACATTGTGAAATAATTGATCACCACAGAAAGTCTAGTTAATATCTATTACCCCACATAATTTTATATCCTTCTGATGAGAACTTTTAAGATCTATTTTCTTAGCAATTTTCAAATATAAATACAATATGATTAACTATAGTCACCATGCTGTACATTACATTTCCATGACTTATTTCTTTTGTAACTGGAAGTTTGTACCTTTTGACCTCCTTCACCCAATGTCACCCAACCTGACTCCCACCTCTGGAAACCACCAATCTGTTCTCTGTATGTATGAGTTTGGTGTTTTGTTTTTAAGATTCTACATATAAGTGAGGTTATATAGTATTTGTCTTTCTATCTGACTTATTTCACTTAGTATATATTGCCCTCAAGGTTGGTCCATGTTGTTGAAAATGGCAAGATTTCCTTCTTTCTTATGTCTGAATAGTATTTTATTTTGTTGTTATATATATTTCACATTCTCGCTCTTTTTTTTTTTTTTTTAAGATTTTATTTATTTATTTGACAGATGGAGATCACAAGTAGGCAGAGAAGCAGGCAGAGAGAGGAGGAAGCACGCTCCCCACTGAGCAGAGAGCCTGATGTGGGGCTCGATCCCAGGACCTGAGCCGAAGGCTTTACCTGAGCCACCCAGGCACCCCCACATTCTCTTTATCCATTCATCCATCAGCAGAAACCTAGGTTGCTTCTGTGTCTTGGCTATTGTAAATAATGTAGCAGTGGAAATGGGGGTGTAGATAGCTTTTGGAGTTAGTGTTTTTATTTTCTTTGGGTAAATACCCAGAAGTGGAAATACTAGATCATATGGTATTTCTATTTTTTAGTCAGATTGTTATTTTGCTATTGAGTTGTATGAGTTCTTTATATATTTTAGAGATTAACTTGTTGTTAGGTGTATGATTTGCAAGTATTTTCTCCCATTCAGTAGGTTGCCTTTTTATTTTGTTGATTGTTCTTTTTGCTGAGCAGAAGCTTTTTAGTTTGACCTATGACATAGTTTCTTCTTGTTTATTTTTGCTTTTGGTATCTCATCTGGAAAACCATCTCCAAGACCCAGTTACGGCCTATGTTCTCTTTTCAGAGTTTTGTGGTTTCAGGTCTTACATTCAAGTCTTTAATCCATTTCAAGTTACTGTTTGTGTATGATGTAAGGTAGTGGTCCAGTTACATTCTTTTGCATGTGGCTGTCCAGTTTTTGTAGTACCAATTGAAGAAACTGTTCTTTTCCCATGGTATATTCTTGGCTCCTTTGTTGTAAATTAATTGATCATGTATGTGTAGGTTTATTTCTGGGCTCTCTTTTTTGTTCCATCACCCTGTGTGTCTGTTTTTCTGCTAATGCTGTATTATTTTGATAGCCATAGTTTTACAACATAGTTTGAAATCAGGAAGTGTGGTGCTTCCTGCTTTTCTTTTTCTTTCTCAAGATTGCTTTAATGCAGGGTCTTTTTCTACTTTCTAGTAATTTGCCTATTCTAGGTACCTCTTACTAGTGGAATCATGAAATATTTGTTCTTTTGTGTCTTATTTCATGTAGCAGTGTCTTCACGGTTCATCCCTACAGTAGTGTATGTGAGGACTTTATTTCTTCTTATGGCTTACATATTGCATAATTACTTTATGTATATACAACATTTATTCATTCTTCCATTAATGGGCACTTGAGTTGTTTTTATTTACTGGCTAATGTGGATAGTGTTGCCATGAACATATATGTACATGTACTTGTTTGAGTACCTATTTATTTATTTATAGTACCTATGTTTCATTTCTTTTGGGTGTATACCTAAGAGTGGAACTGATATGTTATGTTGTTATTCTATACTTAACTTTTTGAGGAACCACCAAATGCTTTCTACAGTGGCTACCCCATTTTACATTTCTACCATGAGTGTTTTGGTTTCTTCCCATTTTTGTCAACACTTGTTTTCTGTTTTTGCTTTTTTTTTTTTAAACTTTATTATAGCCATCTTAGTGGATGTTAAATGGTACCTTGTTGTAGTTTTGATTACAGTTCCCTAACGATTAGTGATTTTGAGTATCTTTTCATGTGTTTATTAGCCATTTGTATCTCTAGTCTGGGGAAATGTGCATTCAAGTCCATTGCCCATTTTTTTTAATTGGGTTGCTTGTCTTTTTGTTGTTGAGTTTTAGGTCTTTATATTTTCTGGATATTAGCACTTTATCAGATATATGATTTATAGATATTTTCTTCCATTCTGTAGTTTATCTTTTCACTTTGTTGATAATTTTACTTTGATGCACAAGAGTTTTTAATTTTTATGAAGTCCAGTTTATCTGTTTTTTCTTTTGTTGCTTGTGCTTTTGATGTCATCTCTAACAATCCATTGTCAGATCCAAGGACATGAAGATTTACTTGTATGTTTTAAAAGTTTTATAATTTTAGGTCTTATATTTAGGTCTTTGACCCATTTTAAATAAATTTTGTATATGGTATGAAATAGGGGTTCAACTTCTTTCTTTTGCATGTAGAAATCCTCTTGTCTTGGCCTTATTTGTTGAAGAGACTATTCTTTCTTCGTTGAATGGACTTAGAACCTTGTGGGAAATCATTTGGCCATAGATGTATAGGTTTATTTCTGTTCTCTCAATTCTGTTCATTTGGGCTCTATTTCCATCCTTAAGGCAGTTCTACTATTTTGATTATTGTGGGGTTGTGATGAGTTTTGACATTGCAAAGTGTGAGTCCATGAACTCCTTTCTTCTTTTCAAGATTGTTATTTAAAGCCCCTTTGATTCCATATGATTTGAGAATCTACTTTCCCATTTCTGCAAGAAAGGCTGTTGGAATTTTGATAGGGGTTCTGTTGAATCTACAGATCACTTTGGGTTGCACTGACATATCCTGACAGTATTGTCTTTGAATTCATGACCACTAGTTGTCTTCCCATTTATTTAGGTCTACTTTAATTTCTTACAGCAATGTTTTATAATTTTCAGTATACAAATCTTTGATCTTCTTGGTTAAGTTTATTCCTAGGTATTCTATTCTTTTGGAGCTATTGTAAATGGAACTGCTTTCTAAATTTCCTTTCTGGATTTTTCATTGCTGGTGTATAGAAACAAAACCAATTTTTTCATGTTCATGTTATATCCTGCATCTCTGTTGGATTTATTTCTTAGTACTATTAGCTTTCCTGTGGACCCTTCAGGATTTTTTTGTTTATATAAGATTGTGTTATTGGTGAATGGAGGTATCTGTGCTTCTTTCCAAATTGGATGTCTTTTATTTTCTTTTTTCCTCCAGTTGTTTTAGCTGCCTCTTCCAGTACTGTGTTGCATAGTGGTGGTAAAAGCAAGCATCCTTGTATTCCTGATTTTGGGGGACAAGTTTTCAGTTTCCTTGGCATATTTATATATTTCCCCATGTTCTTCCAGTGACATCTTTCATATTGATTATGAGAAGTCCTTAAAGCAGTTCCTGATACCTATTTTTAAAAGGCTTTAGGCTGTTAGTAGTTATATATGAGATTGGGAAAGATCATTTCTCATCTCAGATCCATTTTTTAAATATTAATACAGCAATATCAGTTTTTTCTTTTTGTTTAATATTTATGTCTTTTTACATGTAATTTTTCTTTTTATGTTTTCTATTAAAAGTTTAAAAAATTTTAAAAGTATTTCTTTTAACTGGAGACTTTATGTTGAGTACAATTCTTAATATAGTTTTTCTACCATATTATTTTTATGATCTCATTGTTTTCCTGTTTCTTCTGTTTTCTCCCCACACCACAATGCCTCTTCTATTTTTTGGGACTGATTTGGTTTCCTCCTTGCCCCATTTCATTTTTCTCCTCTGCTTGTTTTTAGATACATTGTTAGATAAATTAGATTCAAATCCGTTGGTCATTTATGATAGTTTCTTGTAGCTTCATTATATTTTTAAAAACACTCATTTCTTTAAACATATAAAAAGACCTACTTTTTGTGCTTTATCTGATCATTTTAATGTGTGTAGTCTTGGTTCTGTTGTTTGTTATTTCTACTGATTCTTGCAGTGGCATGTTTGCTAGTGTGCTTTGTGATACTGATTGTAAACTGGCATTCTTTTGAATTTTATATGGGAGAATTATTTCAGCCTTGAACTATAGTGAGTTCCTATAGAGAGTGTGTATTTCCCTTGGCCACATGCCTGGGGGCATGGTCCATCTTCTGTGCCTTTAAATTAAAATTTTTGTTGGTGTTTCTTTGGGTCACACAAGTGTTTGGAACTCTGGCCCCCAATCCTTCCTGAGGGTGGTTGTATGGTTAGAAATTCCCCAGGGAGATAGTTTTCTTTTATTCGCCTTCTACCAGTATCAAGGTCTGTTTAAGCAGTTTCTCCACTGTTCTTTGGGACAGGTGTTTTCTTTATTAAGTTAATCCAGTGAGGATATTGCCTGTTAGGGGTCTCAGCTTTCTATTTGGTCTTTAATTCAGCATTCCATCCAACTCAGGCTTCAGATTTTGTCTTCTAGGTCTATATATTACCTGAAAACACATAATATAGCCCACCAAGGATGGAAGATATTCATAGGACAAATGCTGTTACTCTTTCATACTTTCTTATTTTTTTTGGCTTTTTGGATGTTTCTTATTCCCTAGGAACTCATTCAAGCATTAAAAAAATACCTATTAAAATTTTGACCAGCATTTTAGTTCTCTTTACTTGGAACATTTTAGTCCACTGTTTGTGAGTAACAAGCATGTATCCCATGCTTTTAATAACTGCGTACGAGTCCATCTTATGGATTTGTCACAGATTTAAAAACCAATTGTTTCAAATCTTGTTACCACAGAAAAATGCAGCATCAAAGATCCTTCTGAATACGTCTTTGGATACATGTAAAAGTATATGTCAGATAAATTCCAAGAAGTAGAGTTTAACTATCCTTTTAAAGCACTGCTTCTATGAGTTGGTGGAAAAGGGAATGGGATATTTTCTTATGTTCCTTCTCTGTTTTTACAGTATAAGCAAATATTCTATGGGGCAAAATAATAGACTACCTGTTCTACAGCAGGACCCAGAGAATGTTTAAGCTCTTCCCCAACACTGTGCATATATATATATATATATATTTTTTTTCTTTCTCTTTTTGGAGATAGAGCATACAAGCGGTGGGGGTGGGGTGGAGTGGGGGGCAAAGAGAGAATTTTAAGTAGGCTCCATGCCCAGCACTCAAATTCATGACCCTGAGATCATGACCTGAGCTGAAATCAAGACCCTACACTTGGCATATTCTGCCCGTCAAATAGCTTTAGGAAAGAACAGCAGATAGTAGACAAAGTCTTGGTCAAGATCACATCATCGGTGATTTATTAATTCCATCTGATCCTCCCTAACTTTTCCTAATGTAATGTGAAATGTGAAAAGTATTCTTACTTTTACTTTCTTATTTATCATAATCTCTCATTTTATTATGAAACCTATTTCAATTATCTTGTCAAAGAAGGAATATCATGAATCCCAAAATTAAGGGTTGTAAATTAGGAGTATTTACAGTACAAGTTAGGTACCAAACAGATTTGGTGATATATTTTTGGAAGATTTTATTTAAAATATGTTGATAGGGACACCGGGGTGACTCAGTCATTTGAGTATCTGGCTCTTGGTTTCAGCTCAGGTCATGATCTCAGGGTCGGGGGATTGAACCCTGTACTGGGCTCTATGCTCAGCATGGAACCAGCTTGAGATTCTCTCTCTCCCTCTGCATTTCCCCCTGCATACATGCTCTCTCTCTATCAAATAAATAAATAAATCTTTAAAAATAGGTATATTGGTATAGGAAATATGTTATCTTTTAACTAATGTAGTTGATTAGAACCAAGATTACAAATAGTATTATTGAATTAAAAAATATAGCCTGAAAATAATTAAGTATTCTACATTTAGTGGCAAAGATATGTTGAAAATGCAAAATATTTTTAAATACCAGCATTGTAAATCATCTATTCATTGATTTAAAATATATTGATCACTTTATGTATAGAAAACATATTTATGAGTGCATTGTGGTAATAACTGTTTTTTCCTTTTTAGCCTATCTATGCAAACAGATTTCCAGTACCAACTTATGCAGCCAAGCAGCCTCAGCAGTTCCCATCAAGGTCTGAAGTGAATTCACTTAGATTACTTTACCACAATAAAACCCAGGGTTAAATTAAGTACAAATATTTGACTTTTGTATTTAATTTAGTACAGGGTATTTCTTGCCAGTGGTTTAGATAGAACACAATATTTAGAAAAGCTTTAAGAACTTTTTATGTAAGTTTTGTCATATTAGTGCAGTATCAACATAAAATTTTAAAGAAGCCTGAGCAAGACAAGCAAATGGTGCTGCAACCTTTGGTGTACGTAAGATTCAGAAGCAGGGACCTTTAACATATCCAGCAATGGCACACCAGATGGGTTAGACAAGCCTTCCTATTAGGGACAGCTAGAAAAGCTAGACAATTACGAAAATATGTGTTTGAAGGCCTGAGAGAACTACCAAGGAAATGAGGAGGAAGTGTGGGGAGAGAAAGGCAGTCCAGACATAATCCTAGCTTTTGGGGAACGCTTTTCTGTCCTGTAAGTGTCTACCAATTCTGAACATGAGAACTGAGAGGCTAGGAAGTTGAGGAGAGCTTGCAACAAATTCACAGGGCTGAGGGGACAAAAACTGGGGCCCAGCCAAGGAGGAGGTAGCCTAGTAATCATCCCAGGCACTGTGTTGGGACCCAGCAATAAGGATAAACTAGATCCTTAATTGATTTCAACAATTTTTTATGTTTGGCCCCAGTTAAAAGAGCAGATCTACAAGAAAAGAAAATGTGACTAAAACAAGAAAAGCCACAGATGACAGAAACAAACTCAGAGGGTAATCTAGTGAGGAGCATTATCAGACACAGACTTTAAAATGACTAATGATTATGCCATTCAGTTAATAGTTAAGGTCGAAACTTTCAGTCCAGAACTACAAACTTTAATGAAAGAATCATATGTGAGTTCTAAAACTGAAAAACAGAAACCCTGAAATCTTTCACTTCTCAGTGGATGGGTTTAAAGTCATCAAGGAGGAACATTAATTACGACATTTTGCAATAAATAAAGTGCATCTTACCCCTTTCATCCCCTAAAATCCTTCAAATTGCAACTGAATTGCAACACTGGGGAGTGTCCTCCTGTATAATCTTTATTATGTGATAAGAGTGGTTGTGCATCAAGATAGAATTATATAAATTGTGAGACGGATATTCACCAGGTCATCATGTTCTGGTGTGTTAGTGGAGTAGAGCAATACTAGAATTGGATGAAGAGGGTGAGGAAGGGTATAGAGCTTAAGGACATGTATAGAAGTCATAGCAGATTTGATTCTCAGAGTGGATGTTAGTTTTGAATGAGTTGGAATTTTAGCTTTATTTATGTACACGGAGCTAGTGAGCTCACTTGTCTTTTATGGTTTTCTTTTCAATTTTGTGTGCTATTCCTTTTAAAAATATATAAACCAGAACCTTCATATATTTTTGGTTATATAGAATTCCACTACTCTATTATGATAGTTACTTCATTTTAGATGCCGATTGCATCCTTTATGCATACAAGATGTATAATAATCTCAGAATATAATGTACTTCTAAGGCACTCTTAAGAATTGTCAGCAGTGTTAAAGATGGTGTTACATTGAGCTTATAATGAAGTAGTATTATTTTATCCAGTAAACACATGATTAATTGTCTTTTTTCCCCCTCACAGGCCACCTCCACCACAACCGAAAGTATCATCTCAGGGAAATTTAATTCCTGCTCGTCCTGCACCTGCACCTCCTTTATATAGTTCTCTCACTTGATTTTTTTTTTTTTTAACCTTTACTTTTGCAGACATCTTCAGGGAACTGAGCTAATACTTTTTTTTTTCCTGATATTTTCTTCAAAAGCCTTTCTTCCTGCTGCAACTATGAATGAAAACAAAATACTACAAAACAAACTTTGATAACACAGAAAAACAGAAATTGAGTAGTGGGAATTGAGAAATATAAGAAATGCAGTAAAGCTAGGGCATTTAGAATAACATTTCCATTTCCACCACTGAATAAGTCTTATTCAGTCATTCTGTGAAGTTAACCCACCAAACATGGATTATGTTATTTTAAACATGGTATTGTAATGATTCTTAAATTAAGTTTTGTCATTAAGTGCTTAAATGTAATTCTGAATTTTGACCTTAGTTGCCATTAATGTAGTTTCTCATTGAACATGTGATTACCTAATACCTGTGAAAACTAATTAGCTGTCAGTAATATCTAATATTTTCCATCTTGCATGGACTAATAATCATCATATGCTAGAATCTTGTCTATCTCATTCATTACACAAATAAAGGAATATTCTGTCTTCAGAAGAATGTGCAAAACCCACAATTTATATATCATTGTCTTGTTTTGAGAGTACAAAGTATACTAAAAGTGTGTATGTGTGTATTCACACACAGTTATTGTCTTCCATTTTTATGATTATTCTATGGACAAATGATTCCATGGATTCTAGAGATAATAGAGTCTATGGGTCTATCTATGGATAATGAATATTAGAAAAATTAATTTAATAATAGAATTTCTATTGCAAATCATGTTAAAGCATGGCATTCTTTTACAATGGCATTATTTTAAATAAATTGAACTTTAAGGTACGGAGTATTTAATAGAACTAATCAGATATGCTGTTGAAACCTGTCTGTAACAAAGCAGGAGCTCTTATAATATTCAGTCAAATTGAGATGTCATAAAACCACTTGAGAATTTCATGAGCACTTTAAGTTTAAAATCTGAAACTTCAAAGCTTGCTATTAATATAATTTAGAATGTTTACATTTACTAAGGTGTGCTGGATCATGTCTCTTGTAACTAATGTTTTCAAAGAAATTAGGCTGGAGAAAAGAAGTTAGAATAGGTTTTTCTTAGATAAAGCAAAAAAACTAGTGAGGTGTGTAGGAGTTACTATTCCAGCTGTGTAAAAAATGAATTTTTACTTTGGAAAAAATGATATGGATGGTGAAATTTTAAACACTCAAAAATTTTTCATAAGCTTTCATAATAAAATTTAATAATAGGTTTATTAACTGAATTTCATTAGTTTTTCAAAAATTTTTTTGTGTATATATACATATACAAATATAACATTTACAGTAAATAAAAGACTTGAAATTCTGTTTTGTGTCGCCCAGTAACTTCCTAAATATCCAGCTTTTTATAACCTTATTAATTAAAACATCATATTAGTTCTAGATAGAACTACCAGTCAAACTTTTACAGATATTATCTCACTAATTTTGAGACTTCTGCCAAATTGTGCACAGTGGTTTTTTTGTTATTAAAGGAAAACAGATTAGTTTTGAAGAAGACAGATGTTTCAGTTCTTTGAAGATGGTACATTATTTTAACAATCTGTTATATACTAAAAATTACATATAGGATGTGGGTGGACAAATACTCAGGGGCCAGGCAGTCCATAAAAACGACAATAAGATATAGAAATACAGGGGAAATTTGTATGCATTGTCTAGAGTTTAAACAGAGAACTAGAAGAGAACTTACCTTCCCTGGCTGTAGGATTCTACAGGAACTATTTTACAATAGTAAAATGGTTTTATCACTGTAGATAACTGATAGGAATGCAAAGTAATTCTTGTCCATAGACAGGAAAATTCTGCCCTGCAGAGGTTCAGCTGACATCCCTCCCTGTTTTGCCTCCAGGGACACATTTATTTGAATATTCCTGATCTTTGGATTCTCCTTTGAACTGGCTGTAATACCTCACCACCTTACTCATTAATGAAGTAAACACAGTCTTTAATGTATGTTCCTTTTTTAAAAAAAGTGTAAACAATCTCAAATGAAGATTCTTCATTTTATTTAAATCTCTGAATGAATTCATATAAGACTAAAATATTTGTGTCTTTCTCATAGTCTTAATTTTTTGCAACTGTAATTTGAATCACTGAAATCTTGGTTATATTTTAACTATATAACTTGGAATTAGATAAATCCTTGGATTTTTGAATATTTAGAAAGTTTTTCTAAAAGACTTTGATCAGCCTGAACTTCCTTTACTTTTGTATATGTGTTTTCCATGTTTTATATGCTTTTCACTTAGGTTTTCCTTGATTTATCCTGGATTGCTGTTAAAAATTGTAATGTTTCTTGGCCATAGATATCACTTCAAAATTTGCAAATATTAAAGGGCTTCTTTGCCGCCTGCTAAGGACATTTTATTAATTAGATCAATTATCTGTGACTTTGATATCACTGTTTGACTCCATGTTCACAAAATTACCTTGCTCAGGATTTTGCATTTTCCCTTCTCTCAAGCAGATGCCTGGGTCTCTAACCATATAGTTAAGCCCAGGCCAGGTTTTCTTTTCTTGTCTTTTTTTTTTTTTAAGATTTATTTATTTATTTGTTAGAGAGAGAGAGAGAGAGAGCGAGCGAGCGAGCACAGGCAGAGAGGCAGGCAGAGCCAGAGGGAGAAGCAGGCTCCCCGACGAGCAAGGAGCCCGATGTGGGACTCGATCCCAGGACGCTGGGATCATGACCTGAGCCGAAGGCAGCCGCTTAACCAACAAGCCACCCAGGCGTCCCCAGCCCAGGTTTTCTAAGCACAAATCATATTGTATTACATTCCATAAATGTTTCCTGAAACTCTACGATCTTGCAGATATCATTAAGCACTGTGATACATACATTCTGGATCGTACATCTAACTCCTGTTATGGAGAGAACTATATACACAAGAATATTATAAAGTCTGCTCTATTAAAGATTTAAACAGGAAAGGTTGAAGAGAAACAATAAATAAACCAGAATTTCATTCAAAATACTTACCACTAGTTTACAGGTCTAAGTACTTACTGTAGTTGTTTTTCTAATACTATGAAGAAAGATGAAACCAGCTTTTGACTCAACTACTGCCTAGAAACAGTGTTAGTCTAGCATTGGCTGTTCTGTTGGGATACAAGCTGGGTGTAGATTTGTGCTGCCTTGTTTTTGCTCATGCCAATCCTTTTTAGGTTTAGATGGTCCTGTTGAATTCTATGCACCAGTAAAATCGCATCAAAACTGTTTAGATCTAGTGATTCCCTAAAAGTGAGATTTTCTGTGTTCCCATCCAGCCTTTCAGATTCTGTGTCTGCCTTTTTGTTAATATAAGCATTATCTATCATTTCATTCTTTGGTATTTCAAAAGAATTAAAAGATAGTGCATATACTGGAGACTGGAGGTGAGGGAGGAGGCATCGCAGTCCCAGGGAATAAGGCAATATTTATTAGCAAAGACCAGAAGTCGTAGTGGCCAAAGGATTGGGGTAGCAGAAAATAGGTGTCAGCTCGGGCTTGGAATTTAGAAAATTTTTCTGCTGGGACATAGGTACTGGAACTCTGGGTGAGAATCTTTCTCCATTTCATTCACTACATGAATTAAGTGTTCACAGTACTGAGAAGGTGTTGAACAAGAGAATGGTGCCCCGTGAGTTCTAGCCAAGGGCTTGTGAAGAACCAAATTGGAGGAAAAGTAGACACAGCCCGATTACACAGTGCATTTGAGAAGTAGGTATGGGTGAAGGAGACCGCGGCCCACTCTTTTCAAAGATAACAATCTCGCATTCCCCTTCTTTGGAATCTTATTCACACCTCTGGCTTTTTCTTTCTTTCTTTTTTTTTTTTTAATTTTAGAAACCCAGCTTTAGTAAATAATGAGTGTGTGCGTGCATATAGTTTTAAATTCAGAAAGTATTGCACGATCATCTTTTAAAACATCTGGAAGCGTTGTGCTACAAAACAGACTACAATCAATGCGTTAGTTCTTTCAGGTCCGTCAACACCAAGCAAAAGGTTGGTGGGGGACCGCGACTGCGGCGGCAGGGGCGGCCGGATCAACCCACGTAAGGCGCGGGCTCTCTGTCGGGCCCGAGGGATTTAGGCTGGAGGCAAGGTGGGCACTCCCTGTAGGCTACGAGCATCCGCGGCGCTGCCTACCCGGCGCGCCCCGTGGGCGCAGCGACCTCGCGAGACCTCCTCCCCACGAGCGCGCGCGAGTGAGCGGCGGCCGCGGGGTCTTCCGAGCGCTCCCAACTGTCGCCGGCTCAGTCCACTCTGGGAGCCCAGGAGCCACGCCATGCTCCGCCTACTGCTGCTGCTGGCTGGGCTCGGTGGCTTGCTGGCATCAGGACCCGGTAAGGCCGGGGAGACCTTGTTACATGGGGTCTGGGCAGACGAAGGTTTTTCTTTTCCTCCTTTCAGGAAGTTACCTGCTTCCGTCAAATGGTGGCCCAACTCCATTGATATCCCCGCGGTAGCCTGGGAACCCAGCTTTTTTTGGGGAGCTCTGTAGGGATAGAGAAGTGACTCCCTAGAGGGGAAGAGAACTTTAATGAGCTCAAGGACAAATCTCTTTTTGGAATCTGGGGTGGGGGTGGCCTTTCTTGTAGGTCTTTCCTACACTTCGCAAAACTGCCCCAACGTTTCTTGCACCCAGAAGCACCCCAAAACCTTCTTGAACTCCACTCAAAACCAAACAGACGAAAGCAAAAGCAGTACTGTCCTCACATACCATTTGTTCCAACATAACGTGTCTGGCATACCTACGGAAATAATTTGTCCTTCAGTTAAGGGAAAAAGAAATTCAGCGTCTCCTATGCTGTGACAAAGGTACGTTATGGCAGGATACAAAGAACAGTATAAAGAAGTCTCAAAATTTTAAAATATATTAGGGGTGGTTTAGATGCAAGCGAACGTTTTAGATATGTTCTTATTTTTCTTCCCTTTTTATACACTGTTCTGATTCTTGCCATCCTGTGTCAGTGTCAGTGCATGGAGTGTCTTTTTTCCACCATTTGCACAGCGTTCCCTTGTTTGGAGGTACCACAGTTTATTTAGCCAGTTCTTTTATTAATGGACTTTTGGATTGTTACCAGTCTTTCTGCTATTACATGCTGTGTTAGTGACCTTGAGCTGCCATAACAAAATACCCTAGACTGGGTGCCTTAAAGAACAGAAATTTATTTTCTCACAATTCTGAAGATAGGAAGTCAGTCCAGGATGCCATCATCGTGGGGGTCTGGGGAGGTCTTTCCTCCTGGTTAATAGACCATTGCTTTCTTGCTGTGTACTAAGATGGCCTCTTTGTGGGGGGAGAGAGAGCAAACTCCCTCTTCTTACAAGGGCACTAATCCCATCTTGAGAAATCCACCTTCATGGCCACCCGTAGACCTAATTACCTTCCAAAGGTCCCATTTCTAAATAACATCACATTGGGGTTAGGACTTCAGCATGAAATTCTGGGGGACACAGATCTTCACCATAACACACAGTATTTTAATGCAGTGGTTTGCAAACTTTTGGAATTTTTCTTTACCAATTATAGAAATTCTCAAAGAGCTTTTGCTTACAGTTTGTTTATATTGGTTAATATTTGTCATTTTGGAAATTAATATAGAAATTTAAGAATTTTTATTAACTCATTTAAAAATGGTAGTAACAGGGGCGCCTGGGTGGCGCAGTGGGTTAAGGCCTCTGCCTTCGGCTTGGGTCATGATCTCCGGGTCCTGGGATCGGGCCCTGTGTCGGGCTCTCTGCTCAGTGGGGAGCCTGCTTCCTCCTCTCTCTCTCCCTGCTTCTCTGCCTGCTTGTGATCTATGTCTGTCAAATAAATAAATAAAAATCTTAACAAAAATGACAGTAATAGATCTATTATATGTAACATAAGTTACAGATTAAAAAATAACTATCTTCTGAAACAAAAAATTTAGAACACTGGCATGATTTTAGATTTTTGCAAATCTCTTTAATGTCTGGCTTAATAGATGATAGCTAGATTCTCATATCTATTTCTACATTGAATCTGTTGCTGTGTTTTTATTTGAAGTATATGAAGAAAATCCAGCTTATATAGTTGGAAAAGGGAAGAGTATTTTAATAGCCTTTTCAGATAATTACCAGTATCCTTTGGATACTACATCAATACTTGACAAATGATAAAAGTTAGTTGCAATATGGTGTCTAAAAAATATCATTGAACTTTTCAGAATATGTTCTATTAAGAATTCATGGGATCTTGAACTCTGGATATTTTGCTCATGAGTGTTTTTTTTTAATGCAATACCTTTTTTAATTTAAAATTTTAAATTATAGTAAAATGCACATGACAAAATTTATCATTCTAACAATTTAAAAAAAATGAATAAACTTGTTTTTTTTTAGAATATTATAGGTTCATAGCAAAATTAAGAGGAATATATAGAGACTTCCCATACACGCTATCTTTATACATACACTCCCTCTGCTATTGATATCCCATGCATTTGTTACATTTGGTATTTTGTTAAAATCGATGATCTCACGGTGACACATTATTATCACCCGGAGTCCATAGTTTACCTTAGGATTCATTCTGCCTGTGTACATTCTTTGAGTCTGACAAATGTATCATGACATGTATTCCGCTACTGTGGTATATAGAGTTGTTTCAGTGTCCTAAAAATCCTGTGCTCAACTGTTCATCCTTCCCTCTCTCTTAACTCCCAACAAGACTGACTTTTTTTCTGTCTCTGTAGTTTTGCTTTTTCCAGAATGTCATATAGTTGAATCATTCAGATTTTTTTTTCACTTAGAAATATACATTTAAGTTTCCTCTGTGTCTTTTCATGGCTTGATAGCTTGCTTCTTTTTAGGACTGAGTATTATTTCATTATCTACATGTACCAGTTTACCCATTCACCTACTGAAGGATATCTGGATTGCTTACAAGTTTTGGCCGTTACGGAGAAGGCTGTTAGAGACATCTATGGGCAGGTTTTTGGTTTGGACAAAGTTTTCAGCTCCTTTGAGTAAAAACCAAGCAGTGGGATTGTTGAGTTATATTGTAAGAGTATGTTTAGTTTTGTAAGAAACTGCCAAGCTATCTTCCACAATGGTTATATCATTTTGCACTCCCACCAATGAAGGAGAGTTCCTGTTGTCTCCCATCTTTTCCAGCATTAGGTGTAGTCAGTGTTACGGATTTTGGTTATTTTAATGGGTATGTAATGGTATCTCCTTTTAATTTGGAATTATCTAATGACATATGATATAAAGCATCATCTTATATGCCATCTCTCTCTCTCTCTCTCTCTTTTTTTTTTTTTTTTGATGAGGTGTCTGTTTAGGTATTTTGTTCATTTCTTTTTTTTTTTTTTAAAGAGATTTTATTTATGTATTTGACAGATAGAGATCACAAGTAGGCAGAGAGGCAGGCAGAGAGAGAGAGGAGGAAGCAGGCTCCCTGCCAAGCAGAGAGCCCGATGTGGGGCTCGATCCCAGGACCCCGGGAACATGACCTGAGCCGAAGGCAGAGGCTTTAACCCACTGAGCCACCCAGGTGCCCCATATTTTGCCCATTTTTAAATTGGGTTCTTCATTTTATTATTGTTGAGTTTTAAGAGTTCTGTGTATAGGGGTGCCTGGGTGGCTCAGAGGGTTAAAGCCTCTGCCTTCAGCTTAGGTCATGGTCTCGGGGTCCTGGGATCGAGCCCCACATTGGGCTGTCTGCTCAGCGGGGAACCTGCTTCTCCCTCTCTCTCCGCCTGCCTCTCTGCCTACTTGTGATCACTCTCTGTGTGTTAAATAAATAAAAATCTTAAAAAAAAATTTCTGTGTGTATTTTGGATGAATAGTTTTTTTAATCAGATATGGCTTTTGCAAATATTTTCTCCTAGTCTGTGGTTTGTGACTTGTCATCTTATTTTCTTGACATTGTCTTTTGCAGAGCAGAAGTTTTTCATTTTAATGTGATATAGCTTATCATTTGTTTCTTCATGCATTATGGGTGTTTTATCTAAAAAATCATTACCATACCTAATCATAATTTGTATTTTATATTTAAGTCTCTGATCCATTTGGGGTTGATTTTAGTGAAGTGCGTAATGTCTGTGACTTTTTTTTTGCATGTGGAAATTCACTTGTCCTAACACCGTTTATTGAAAAGGCTATCTGCTCTATTGTATGGCCTTTGCTCTTTTGTCAAAGATCAGTTGACTATATTTATGTAGACTTTTTTTTCTGGGCTCTTTATTCTGTTTGATAGATCTATTTATTTTTTCTTTCACCAGTACCACATTTTCTTGACTACTGTAGATTTATAGCAAGTCATTTAATTAGATTATGGCAATCTTCATCTTTATTCTTCTTCTTCAGTATTGAATTTGCCATTCTGGGTCTTTTGCCTCTCCATATAAACTTTAGAATAAATGAGTTAATGGGATTTTGGTTAAGATTGTAATGAATCTAGGGGCGCCTGGGTGGCTCAGCGGGTTAAAGCCGCTGCCTTCGGCTCGGGTCATGATCCCAGGGTCGTGGGATCGAGCCCTGCATTGGGCTCTCTGCTCTGCGGATAGCCTGCTTCCTCCTCTCTCTGTCTGCCTCTTTGCGTACTTGTGATCTCTGTCTATCAAATAATAATAATAAAAAAGATTGTAATGAATCTATAGAGTCAAGTTGAGAAGAACTGGCATTTTGACAGTATTGAGTTGTACTCTCCATGAACATGGACTAATCTAAGTCATTTTTTTGGATGCTCATATAAATGACATTGTATTTTAAGTTTCAAATTCTACTTGTTCATTGCTGATGTGTAGGAAAGTGATTAACTTTTATTTACTGGTCTGGCTTCCTGCGAACTTGCTATCTTAACTATTTTTTTTAAAGATTTTATTTATTTATTTGACAGATCACAAGTAGGCAGAGAGGCAGGCAGAGAGAGAGGGGGAAGCAGGCTCCCTACTGAGCAGAGAGCCGGATGCGGGGCTCGATCCCAGGACCCTGAGATCATGACCTGCGCCAAAGGCAGAGGTTTAACCCACCGAGCCACCCAGGTGCCCCAATCTTAACTATTTTTAAATGTATACAGGTCAGTAGTGTTAAGTACATCCACATTATTGTGTAGCTTATCTCTAGGGCCTTTTTACCTTACGAAATGGAAGTGCTATACCCATTATACAAAAACTTATAAATTGTGATAAAATATACATAACATAAAATTTACCATTTTAACTATTTTTTTCACTGATTTTTATAGTTTATTGCTTTTTAAGTAGAAATTCATTGAGGAAAATATTTATATTCAGTTTCCCCTTTATTTTTGTAGATTTTTTCTAGCTTTATCTGTGAGTTTTATATTTCCCTATGTTTTTGTGTTATTAATTATTATCTTTTGTTTCAGCATGAAGAGCTCTCTTTAACATTTCTTGTGAGACCGGTCTAGTAATGATGAACTCCTTTAGATTTTGTCTGTCTACTCTGCTGTTGAACCCCTCTACTGAAATTTTCAGTTAACTTATTGTATTTTTCAGCTGTATGCTTTCTGTTTGGTACTCATTTTAACCATTCTTAAGTACAGTTTAACAGCATAAAGTATGTTCACATTGTTGTGTAGCTGTCACCACTATCCATCTCTAGAACTTTTTTCATCTTTCTGAGCTGGAACTCAGTACTCATTTTACACTAAATCCTCAGTCCCCTCTCCCCCAGCTCATAGAAACCACTGTTCTACTTTATGTCTGTGTGGATTTAACTATAGTCGGTACCTCATATAACTGGAATTGTGGAGTATTTTTCTTCTTGTGACTGGTTTATTTCACTTAGCTTGGCTCCCTCAATATTCATCTATGTTGTAGCAGGTGTCAGAATTTTTAAGGCTGAGTAATATTCTATTGTGTGGAATATAAATGGATAAATATATATTTCATTTTGTTTATCCATTCATCTGTAGATGGATATTTGGCTTGCATCTTCTTTTGGGATATTGTGAATAATGCTGCCATGAGCATATATGGGCATGTACTTGTTTGAGTCCCTGTTTTCAATTTTTTTGCATAAATATTCAGAAGAGGAGTTGATGAATCATATGGTAGTTCTATTTTTAATTTTTTTGAGGAACTGTCACACTGTTTTTCATAGTGGCTACACAATTTACATTCCTACCAGCAGAGTACAGAGGTTCCAAATTTAACCTTCTTTCTAACACATGTTATTTTTATTTTATTTTTTTATGATTATAGTCTTCTTAGTGGATGTATCATGTTATCTCTTTTTGGCTATGATTTGCATTCTCCCAATGATTAGTGATAATGAGCATCTATTCATGTGCTTATTGACCATTTGTGTATCTTTGGAGAAATGAGTGTTCAAGTCTGTTTTTAAAATTGGTTGTTCTTTTTGTTGTCAAGCTGTGAGAGTTCTTTTTATATTCTGGATGGTAGAGCTATTTCAGAGAAATGATTTGCAAATATCTTTTCTCATTCAGTAGGCTGTCTTTACTTTCTTGGGAGTGTTCTTTGATTCATAAAAGTTTTTAATTTTGATGAAATCCAATATATGTATCTTTTCTTATATTGCTCATGTTTTTGGTGTCATATCTAAGAATCCATTGCCAAATCTATAATCATGAAGATTTATTCTTGTCTTTTCTTCTAATAATTTTATTGTTTCACCTGTTAAATTTAAGTTGCTGATTCATTTTAAGTTAATTTTTTATATGGTGTGAGGTAGAGTTCCAACTTCATTCATTTACATTCATAATGGTTTCTGTTTATTACTAAAATGCTTTTACCCCATTGGAGTCTATTTGTGCTAATATTAACATAGCTACATCAACTTTCCTTTGGCTAACCTTTGCTGTAAATACATATTTTCCCTCCTTTTTTCGTGGCACATTCCTTAATGCTCACTGAGTTTTGCTCACTTTTTGCCTACATTTCTCGGCCTTTTCCCAAACTATCTCTTGCTCATTTGGTTAAGAAGAAATGATGTGTGCAATTTTTGGATCAAGGCAATTAAGAGTTAGTCTCCTTCTTTCATCTCTCTTTTCTGATGCCACAGTCATCTTTGAAGCCATGAGGTGAGTTTATGGTGTTACCAGTTGGAGGGAACCTGGATCTTTGAGTCACTACTTCAGTGAGAGCTCCTGGTGACCCTCATCAGAATTTACATGAAAAACAAATAAACTTTTATTGTGTTAAGTCACCAAGACTTTAATATTTTCTTTATTATCATTCCATAGCCTGGTCAGCCTAAATTGACTTATACAGAAATTGGAAATTTTAAGTCATGTGTTGTCATAACAAACTTAAAATAGATGTCCTTGACTGACCAGCTAGTCAATGAATAGTGGGTAATGGATAGTAGATGAGAAAAAATTGAAACCATAAGAGACTCTTAATCTCAGGAAACAAACTGAGGGTTGCTAGAGGGGAGGAGCGTGGGAGGGATGGGGTGGCTGGGTGGTGGACATTGGGGGCGGTATGTGCTATGGTGAGTGCTGTGAATTGTGTAAGACTGATGAATCACAGACCTGTACCCTGAAACAAATAATACTTTATATGTTAATAAAAAATTGAAACCAACTGGAAGTTACAAGACATTTCATAGTTTTATTTTATAAAATTATAGTAAACTATATGATTGATTGCATTCTACAGAAGTTAGATAACAATGTTATCTTTCTGCAGTGGAGGTCAGTTTAATTACCCAGGTTTGGCAAAGTGTTAAGAGAGGGAGATAATCTCAGCAAACAATTGGCCAGTTTGCAAAAAGAAATGATAGGGAATAAATCCAAAAATTCGGGGCCTTTCAGGATTTTAAAAGGTAACTGATTCCAGATTCCAAATAGTTAAGAAATGGAATTTAAAAATGTTTGAACACCAGTGTGTCAGTAAAACTCAATTAGATAAAGTTACTCAGGGCAGAGCTCTAATTAAGGGTATGGACATACGTTTTTCTAGATAGACTCAAAGCTGCCATTATTAAGTTGAAAGAGGGAGAGAGACAGAGAGACATGAGAGGAGAGGAAGGGAGAAAAAAGAGTTAGGCAAAGAAATTATCGGAACAGAAAATATTTGCAAATCATTTGTCTGAAAGGGGCCAAGTATCCAAAATATAAAACACACAGAAATAAAGCAGATTTGAAAATTATGACTTTAAAAAGTTTTATACATGTAGTACTTATATTGAAAGCGACTAGATGAGAAACTACTAAGTTTTTTTTTTAAAGATTTTATTTATTTATTTGACAGACAGCACAAGTAGGCAGAGAGGCAGGCAGAGAGAGAGGAGGAAGCAGGCTCCCGGCTGAGCAGAGAGCCCGATATGGGGCTCAATCCCAGGACCCTGGGATCATGACCTGAGCCGAAGGCAGAGGCTTTAACCCACTGAGCCACCCAGGTACCCTGAAACTACTAAGTTTTGAAGGTAGTGTATTAGCAAAGGAATTTCAAACTCAGATTTAAAAAGCTTTTAACTATTTAAGAGTTAAATAGCCCTTGGGCCCTGAAATTTCCAGATGCAGGTAGTGAACTGGAAAAGCCATTCAGCTTTCAAGGAAGCTTTCAGCTTTCATTTAAATATTTGTATTTAAATCTATTATGATATTTTATGCTTTCTATGTATTATACTTTTTATATGAGGACATTTAAAAAAAATCTCATTTCCTGTCTTATGTGTTTTGTATTTCTAATTGTAATATAACAAAGTCCAAAATTAAGAATGTAACATCTTCCAAAAAAGACAATGACTGTAGAAAGGTTTCAGACATCACCCTCATCTTACATATTATTGTTATTTAGTATGTAGTGCCACTTTATTTATTGTTTCTGAGATTGGTCATCATCCCTATTATTATTTATTCAGTCAGATTTGCTTAGATTTTCCCCATTTACTGTTTTCTTTGCTTACTTTGTTTCTAGCACTTCTTCCTTTCTTAGCTTTTTTGTAAGAATTCTGAGTGACAAAATGTCTGCTGTTCACTTGGAAATATCTTTATATCTCCCTCATTCTTGAATGACAATTTAGCTTGGTATGGAATTTCAGGTTGACAGTTATTTTTCCAATAGCACTTTGGAGATATAGCACTCCATTTCTCCAAATAGCACTCCATTGCTATTTGACCTCTACTGTTTTTTTTTTTTTTAATTTTAATTATGGAAATTTCAAATAATTGCAAAAGTAGAGGAGTATAAGGAACTCACCTTCAACAGTTATAAACTCCTGGCCAGTTCTTTTTCTTTTTGTGTTCCTCACCACTTCCTCTATTCCATTATTTGGAGCAAATTATAGACATATCATTTCATCTCTAAATATTCCACTATGTATTGCTAAATGACAAAAAAATACTTTTGAAATATAACCACAGTATTGTGATCACACCTTAAAAATTAAGAATTTCTTGTATCATCCAAATTCCAGTCAGTTCAAATTTTATTTCACTTTTAAATTTTTAATTAATTATTTTTAAAAAGATTTTATTTATTTGAGAGAGAGGAGAGAGCACAAGGAGGGTGTAGGGGGAGAGGGAGAAGCAGACTTCCTACTGAGTAGGAAGCCTGATGCAAGACTCGATTCCAGGACCCTGAGATCATGACCTGAGCCGAAGGCAGACACTTAACTGACTGAGCCACCCAGGTGCATCAAATTTTATTTTTTTTAAACAAGTATACGTGGCATGTAACATCCTATTAGTTTCAGGTATGCATCGTAGTGATTTCAATGTTTATATACACTACAAAACGATCTCCATGATAAGTCTGGTTACCATCAAATTTATTACAATATGATTGACAATATTCTCTTTGCTGTACATTACATTGCCATGACTTAATTATTTTATAACTGGAAGTTTGTACCTCTTAATATCCTTCATCTGTTTTCCCCTAGCCACTCCATCCTGTCCCCCTCTGTTAATGAACAGTTTGTTACCTCTATCTAGGAGTCTGTTTCTGTTTTGTTTTGTTTGTTCTTTTGTTTTGTTTTAGAGCCCACATACAAGTGAAATCATATGGTATTTATCTTTCTCCATCTGACATATTTCACTTAGCATAATACCCTCTAGGTCCATCTATGTTGTTATAATAGCAAGATTTCCTTTTTTATTGCTGAATAATGTTCCGTTATGTTTGTTTGTGTGTATGTGTGTATATATATATATATACACACACATTTATATATGTATATATATACATATGTAATGTATAAATATAATTATAATGTAATGTATATATATACATTTACACGTATACACACACATATAATGTAAATATAATTATAATATAATATATACATATATACACACATTTTCTTTATCCATTCAACCATTGATGGGTACTTTGGTTGCTTTCATATCTTACCTATTGTAAATTATGCTGCAGTGAACATAAGGGTGCATATATATCTTTTTGAATTGGTGTTTATGTTTTCTTTGGTGAAATACCCAGAAATGGAATCACTGCATCATCTGGTAGCTCTATTTTTCATTTTTTGAGGACCTTCATACCGTTTTCCGTAGTAGCTACACTAATTTACATTCCCACCAACAGCGTACGAGGGTGTCAACACTGACTGTTTTTTGTCTTTTTAATAATCAGTCTGATAGGTGTGAAGTGATATCTCACTGTAGTTTTGATTTGCATTTCCCTGACGATTAGTGATGTTAAACATTTTTCACGGGCCTGTTGGCCATCTGTATGTTTTCTTTGGAGTAATGTATATTTAAGCCCTCTGTCCACTTCTTAATTGGGTTGTTCATTTGGGGTGTTTTTAGATATTCAGTTGTCTAAGTTCCTTATATATTTTGGATATTAACCCCTTATCAGATGCGTGACTTGCAAATATCTATTCCTATTCAATAGCTTGCCTTCTCATTTTGTTGATGATTTCCTATGCTGTACAAGTTCTTTTTAATTTGGTGTAATCCCACTATTTATTTATTTAACTTTAAAAAAAATTTAATTTTTTTCAGTGTGCCAAGATTCATTGTTTAGTCACCACACCCAGTGCCCCGTGCAATAAGTGCCCTCCTTAATATCCACCATCAGGCTCAGCTATACCCCTGTCCCCCTCTCCTCCCAAACCCTCAGTTTGTTTCTCAGAGTCCACAGTCTCTCATGGTTCGTCTCCTGCTCCAATTTCCCCCAACTCACTTCTCCTCTGCAACTCCCAATGTCCTCCGTGTTATTCCTTATGCTCCACAAGTAAGTGAAACCATATGATACTTGACTTTCTCTGCTTGACTTACTTCACTCAGCGTAATCTCCAGTCCTGTCCATGTTGATACAAAAGTTGGGTATTCATCCTTTCTGATGGAGGTGTAATATTCCATTGTATATATGGACCATATTTTTATCCACTTGTCTGTTGAAGGGCATCTTGGCTCTTTCCACAGTTTGGCAACTGTGACCATTGCTGCTATGAACATTGGGGTGCAGATGACCCTTCTTTTTACTACATCTGTATCTTTGGGGTAAATACCCAGTAGTGCACTTGCAGGTCATAAGGAAGCTCTATTTTTATTTATTTACTTATTTATTTTTTGCCCTTCCTTGAAGAGACTGATCCAAAAAATATTGTTAAGACTGATGTCAAAGAGCTTACTGCCTGCTTTTTCTTATAGGAATTTAATGGTTTCAGGTTATATATTGAAATTTTTAATCCATTTTGAATTTATATTTGTATATGGTGTGAGATAGTGGTCCAGTTTCATTCCAGAATTCCAGAATAATTTTCTCTTAGATGATGTATTAGTGTTATTATTGCTATAACAGGTTACCACAAATTTAGTGGCTTAAGCAATTCAAATTTACCATCTTACATTTCTGTAAAATGGGTCTCTTTGGGCTAAAATCAAGCGATTAGCAGTGCTCTGTTCCTTCTGCAGGCTGTAGTAGACAGTTTCCTTGCCTTTCCCAGATTCTAATGGCTGTGTGCATTTTTTGACTGGGCCCCCTTTCTCCCATCTTCAAAGCTAGGAGCATTGGGCTGGGGTCTTGTCACACTACCATCTTTCTGGTTCTCTCTTCTGTTCCATTCATCTTTATTTTTTAATTTAATTTTATTTTTTCAGCGTTCCAAGATTCATTGTTTATGCACCACACCCAGTGCTCCAGGGTCAGGTATCCCCCCAACCCCCTCCCTTCCAAAACCCTGTTTGTTTCTCAGAATCCACAGTCTCTCATGGTTAGTCTCCCCTCCAATTTCCCCCAATTCACTTTTTCTTTCCCTCTCCTAATATCCTCCGTGTTATTCCTTATGCTCCACAAGTAAGTGAAACCATATGATAATTGACTCTCTCTGCCTGACTTATTTCACTCAGCATAATCTCCTTCAGTCCTGTCCATGTTGATACAAAAAAGGTATTCATCCTTTCTGATAGAGGCATAATACTCCATTTTATATATGGACCATATCTTCTTTTAAGGACACTTGTGATTAAATTAAGACTACATGGATAACCCAGGACAAATTCCCTATTTTAAGGTCAGCTTATTTGCAACCCTAAGTATACTTTGCTATGTAACCTAATATATTCACAGGTTCTGGTGATTGAAGAGTATGGATATTTGTGAGAGGAATTATAATTCCCCGTATCACAGACAGTGAGATGTTAGGGTCTAGGGAGAAGTAAAACTAAAAATGATAAATACCTGAGGCAGTATGGATGGTACATTGCTCTCACTGTCAAGTGAGAATGCAAACTTTCTCCTGGAATTCTCTGCTTATTGGGTTAAAGAAAACACCTTTTTCTACCAGGGATTACATGCAGGTGCCAATGCTGTTGCTTTGCTTCAGTAAAGAGACTATATTTGGAACAATATTTGCTATTGCAGTCATCACCTGGCTAAACTTAAGACAACTCATTGTCCTTATTGCTTATCATCTGCACAAATCAAACAAAATAGGAAAATAATAGGAATTACTGTTCTTGTATACTTCTGTTCTTTTCAGGTTTGGACTACCTTCTGGATTTAGAAATATTTGGTTTATAATGTTTTGGTGATGGTATATATGATATTCAGAGATTTTCATTTGGCCCTCTCTACCATAATAATCCTCTTTCTATGGGTCAGGGAGAAAAATTGGGACTCCATAAGATATTGATTGTATCTGCTTCCACATACTGTTCCATAATTGGGCAAATTATGATAGGATGCATGTATAGACCCATGAGTAAAATCAGATTTGATCCTAAATTTCTTATATCACCATTCTTCTTGTAAGCATACAACTTTGCCTGATGTGAACCACAGCTATATTTTAGGTCCTTTAAAATAAGTATTAGCTTAGAGCAAGTGTTTAATATTCCATACAAGGTCTGAGTAATTGGGTTTTGATTTTGCAGATCCAGTCTGAAGATTTTTCTTTCAGTTGGTTATTTCATCCTGCTTACATTTATTGAAAGAGTGAGGTATTTGATCTTAGAACTTCTTAATTATGTCATATTTTTTTTAAAGATTTTATTTATTTATTTGACAGATGGAGATCACAAGTAGTCAGAGAAGCAGGCAGAGAGAGAGGAGGAAGCAGGCTCCCTGCCGAGCAGAGAGCCCGATGCGGGGCTCGATCCCAGGACCCTGGGACCATGACGAGAGCTGAAGGCAGAGGCTTTAACCCACTGAGCCACCCAGGCGCCCCTATTATGTCATATTTTTTTGATATCATGTTTTTGGTAAAGTCTTTTCACTGGAAAAATTTGATTTTTTTGTTTATTTTCTGGATGCCTTTGTGTATGTTCTCTTAATTTGGAATATTTATAGTGCTTACATAAAGGATTAAATTTTTTATTTAGGCAGTAATAGTGATTCCTCGCTGTAATTAGAAAATTTAGTATCTTATTGCTACCCACTTCCTGCTCTCCCCTTTATTATATGACTGTGGTTATTTTAAGTCTTGGTTCTCCTATACTGTTATGCCATTGAACAATATGTTTCTACTTCTACCGCTTGATTTTCAGCTTTAGTCACAATTCTTTTTGGGCCACAATGCAGCAAATTTAAGGAAATCAATATGCACATATGGTTTTCCTCTTCTTCTATACTGCCTGACATTATTGTATATGTTACTATATTTATATCATTTGCATTCTATTAAATAAATATAATTCTCAAGGTTGTTTTAGCCTTATTCTATATTTAAGTTTATTTAATACCCGCTGCTAACCTTTTACTTTTAAGTATACTGATATCTTCCTTGCAAGAATTTCTCTGCCTTTTGTGACAGGGACTTTGAGCTATTTCCTTTACGTTTTTGCTTGTGAATACATCTCCTTTCCCTCTATGTTCGAATGAAAGTATTGCTGGGTATGAAGTTCGAGGTTTTTCACACTTTGCTTTCTTGAAGATTTTTAAAAGAACTTGTTCTTCAAATGTGTGAAAGTGTATGGGAATAGCCCTATGCTTAAAACTCTGAAACCATAGTATATACAATCAGTCTTCCAGGTATCATCTTCTTTCACTGAAGTTTCTACATATGCATCGAACAATATGGGAATAGCCATATACTTCTCATTGAAACTATACTATATATAAACAGTTGTTCAAGTAACATCTTTTTCAATGATATATACGTGTTTGTAAATGTATGTGTAAAAACATGTGGGAGTAGACCTATTCTTAACTGAGTATAACTACATGAAATATAATGTGCGTTCATATAAAACTTTCTTTCATTATAATAAAAGTGTTTATAAACATATATAAAGTGTATATAAATGTGCATTTCATGTAAAACTTTCTTTCATTATAATAAAAGAGTTTATTATAATAAAAGTGTTTATATGATAGCATATAAGAAGAGCCCTGTGTTTGTAAGTGGATGTGTAGAAGCATAAGGGAAGAGCCTTGGGTTTCACTCACTGAAACTACATTGTATATAAACCATCATTCAAGTAACATCTTCTTTAATTAATATAAACCCTATAACACCCAAACTCCCTTACCCTAACCCCAACCTTAGCCCCAAATCCCAACCCCTTAACCCCCAAACCCTAACTCCTAAACCTAAACCCTAAACATCACCCTAACCCTAACCCCCAACCCTTAAACCTAACCCTAAATTGAACTCTCTGGAGAGTTCTCTAAACAGCAGGATACCAGGCACATATACCCTTAACCCTGACCCTAAACTTAACCCTAAACCTGACATTGGCCATAAACCCTAACCCTAACCCAGCATCTGAGAAGAAAAAAAAAAAGAAGTGGCATATGGACAATGAAATGTTACTCAGCCATAAAAAAAGAGAACAAAATCTTGCCATTAGCAATGATGTGGATGGAGCTACAGAGTAGCATGCTGAAATAAGACAAAGACGAATACCATATGATTTCACTCATATGCGGAATTTAAGAAACAAAACAAATGAGCAAGGGGGAGGAGAGGCAAACCAAGAAACAGATCCTTTAAAATTATAGAGAAAAAAACTAATGGTTACCAGAGGGAGGTGGGTGGGGGCATGGGTTAAATAGGTGATGGGAATTAAGGAGTGAACTTGTGATGAGCATTGGGTGTTGTATGGAAGTGTTGAATCACTATATTATACATCTGAAACTAATATTAACATGTATTGTAACCAGTTGGAATTTAAATAAAAACTTAAAAAAATAAATTGTTCTTCATTTATAATGTTGAATAATGTAAAAATTATCAGGCTAGTCTGCTTTTCTCCCTAATGCTCAGTATGATTTTCTTTTTCTTTCTGTTTGCTCACAGGCCTATAGGATTCTTTCTCTTAGACACTCAATAACTTTAGTAGACTATGTCTGTTTTAATTGTTATCATTATTCCTGAATTTAGGGTACTTTCCAGTCTATGGTTTCTAATCTTTTATTTCAGCAAAGTTTTTTTGAAGTTTATCTTTGACTGTTTTTTGGTCTGTTTGTTCTGTTTTCCCCAGGAGTAACAAATTTTGTGTAATTTTAATACTGTGCCCCTGTCTCCACCCTCTGTCCTTTCTTTGGTCTTTCATAACTATCTTGTCTGTTTTTGAATTGTTTTCAAGATTTTTGTAGGAGTACATAGTGATTACTCCTATGAGCACAAGTGAATTCTACAAAAGAACCTGAACAAATATTTAGTCAGATATAAGACACAATTATTAACTCTCTTTTTCCTTTCTTCAGGTTCTCAAAATTCATTTCTACAAATTGTAGTTCCAGAGAAAATCCAAGCAAATACAAGTTATAACTCAGAAGCAGAAAATGTAAGAGAAATTTTTCACATTAATATTATCTGAAATTTTTATATCTATTAATAGCAATTAAATATATCAACCCATTATAGAATGAATATAAGTATGCAATATTACTACTGATAAGGAATTTAAAGTTTTGATAATAAAAGTAAATATATAGATCAAAATGTTGTGTTTTATCTAACATTTGTCATTGCTTTCTGGTAAAAGTTTTAAATGTTCAAATAAATAAAAATGAGCACCTGGGTGGCTCAGTCATTAAGCATCTGCCTTTGGTTCAGGTCATGATCCCAGGCTCCTGGGATTGAATCCTGTGTCATGCTCCTTGCTCAGCAAGGAGTCTGCTTCTCTGCTTCCCTCTGTGTGTTCTCTCTCTCTCTCTCTCTCTCTCTC
>RCUC01142810.1:0-23884 GCA_003697995.1 Taxidea taxus jeffersonii
ACGGTACTGTTTTCGCTTTGATTTGCTAGGGAAGGGAACCAGCTCACTAAAGACAGTGTTAATCTGAGTTAGCAGATTATAAAAAGAAGTTCAGACAACAATTAGTATTAGCAAACTGCTTCCCTGGGAAATTGCTGTGCTTAATAGGGTGCTTCTTGAAATGAAAGATTAACAATAATAACAGAGGCAGGATGATACATTAGCTAATTAAAATTTTTAAATACGATAAACCTTTCATCATTTGTGTATATTTAGCAGTACCTCTTTCCTCATGTTGCAAGCTCAAATTTTGCTGTTGGTGCTCCTTTTTCTTTTTTCCTTTTTGAGAAGGAGCAGTGATTTGGTTTGTTTTTGTTGTTATTGTTTCAAAAAGTGCCAAGGTTCCTATCTGTCCCACTCCACTCCAGAATGGCTAGATGGGGCATCAACTGTATTTAAAATAATAAGTTACAGTATGCTCTTTTTCTTATGAAAAGTGCAGTAGCATTATATGTGTCCTATGTTACAGCAGAACTTGAAAATAGAAGCAATAATTACTATAGTATCTTCTCTTTCACAGAAAGATTCTTAGAGTAATCCTGGCTGCCAGGAAGAATTCCCTTACCGCTCCTTATAATTATATGAAAAACAGGTAATACTTACAAATTTATACTTTCAGTCTCGAGATCCTCCAAAGATACACAAATCTCTTGTATTAGATTCTTTATATACTTCTCATAGTAATTACGGTATGATTGACGGAAGGTTTGCTTTCCGTGTAGAGGTGCTAACAGTGAGCTGAAGTGGTCCTCCATCATATTATTTTTGTATTCTCATATTTCTTAAATCACTAGTGATCTCTCTAGAGTAATTGTGATTGGCAGAGCATCAGTCACCCGTCTGTTTTATTTTCAAGGAAATTTTGTAGAGACTTCCCTTGTACGGTTCCCTGGAGGAAAATTAATCACCAGTTCTCTCTCGTCTGTAACTAAGTGGGGACACATCTAATTGGTGACATTGAGCTCGTAAGTCTTAATGTTAGTTATTCCATGTGAAGACATTTTTAAACCATTTTGTGTGGCATTTATTATAGTAAAAATCAGAAATGACATGAATACACAATAGGAGATTCAGTAAATTGGCATTTTCCTACAATGGTATTATATGTACTCACAAAAACAATATATAAAATTACATGAAAAAGATCTCATAAATTAATTTTTGAAAGGAAGTTAAAGAGAAAAAAATAATGATGTTACAGAGAAGTATGCAAAGTAACATTCTGATTTTATTTTAAAAACTAAAATTAATTCCCATTTTCAGTAATGACAGGACCAGCACTCCTACTGAACACTATCTAAAATGTTAGAAAAAATATTAGAAGTTTTCTTCAAAGCAGAATAAAGAAATCCACATCATGCTGAAACTGCAGAACACCCACAGAAAGATACCATCTTAAAAGTAATTGAAGGTAAAGACATTAAATCCATAGCCAACTTGTTATAGTCAGAAGCTATGAGAATGATGACGAGCTGGAATTAGGTAACTACAATTATAGAATTCTACATACAGAAAGAGTTCTTTGAGGAGCAAAGGTAAAATAAGCACACATGAAATAAAATCATATTTTATGATTGGGAATCACATATATGATTCCCTTTCATATAAAGTTTTAAAAATAGATAGTCAAGTCTACAAAGTAAGCAAGAAAGTTATTACTGTAAAGGTCACGATAGTGGTTGCATCTGGTTGGGAAAGAATGGGGCCACAATCAAGGATGGGATCAAGATAGGGAATTTTAGGAATTCTGGCAGGGTTCTGTGTCTTGAACTGAGCCATATGGACATGTCTTACATATTTTATGTACTTTTCTCATTGCTACATTCACAATAAAAGAAGAATATCTTTTAAGTTAGAGTACAAAATTGTTTTTAATAAAATAACCATATTTATGGACTAGCCAATCCATAAATGGACCTATAGCTTCAACCAAATGGACCTATAGATTCAACATAATCTCAAAATTCCAGTGGGTTTTTTCAGTGAAATTGATAAACTACTTTAAAATTTATATGGAAATGAATAGGATTTAAAATAACCAAAACAATCTTGAAAAGATGGCTTACTGTAAAGGCACAGTAATCAAGAATCTAACTAGAAGGGGAGTCTAGGAAAGGGAGAGGGAGAAGCAGGCCCCTGCTGAGCAGAGAGCCCCACAAGGGGCTCCATCCCAGGACCCTAGGATCATGATCTGAGCGAAAGGCATTTGCTTAACCAACTGAGCCATCCCGGTGCCCCTGGTCAATTATTTTTTGACAAGGGTGCCAAGACCACTCAATGGGAAAAATAGTCTCTTTAACAAAAGATTCTTCGAATAACTAAATATCAACATGCATCCAACATAATTAACCTGGATTCCCACCTCACACCATATATAAAAATTAACTCAAAAAGGATTAAAGACCTAAATGTAGAGGTAAAACTATAAAACTCTCAGAAGAAAACATATGTGTACATCTCTGTGGCCCTGTATTAGGCAATGTTCTTGTTGGGACACCAAAAGCACAAGTAACCAAAAAAAAAAAAGATAAATTGGACTTCTTCAAAATTAAAAGCTTTTGCACTTCAAAGGACACTATCAGGAAAGTGAAAAGAAAACCTACCAAATAGGAGAAAATATTTAAAACTCATATATTTTATAAGAGATTAGTCCCCAGAATATATTAAAAACCCTTACAACTCAACAGTGATAAGCAAATGACCATTAACTTGTGGGGAAAGGATTAAGGATTTGAACATTTCTCTATAGAAGATACACACATGTGCAATAAACACATGAAAAGATGCTCACCATGGTTGGTCATTACAAAATACATATTAGAGCCATACTGAGATACAACTTCACATTCACACAGTGACTATAATAATAATAATACAAAAACAAGTGTCAGCAAGTATGTGGGACTGTGAGAGATTTTCATTTCCTATTTTTATCTTTTTTATGATGTTTTTATTTTAATTTAAATTCAATTAATTAACATAAGGTATTCATTTGTTTCAGGGGTACAGGCCTGTGCTTCATCAGTCTTATGTAATACCCAGTACTCACTGCAACACTTAACCTCCCCAGTGTCCATCACCCAGTTACCCCATTCCCTTACCCACTCCCCCTCCAGCAACCCCCAGTGTGTTTCCTGAGATTAAGAGTCTTTTATGGTTTGTCTCCCTCTCCAGTTTCACCTTGTTTCATTTTTTCCTCTCTTCCCCTATGATCCTCTGCTTTGTTTCTTAAATTCCACATGTCAGTGAGATCTTATGATAATTGTCTTTCTCTAACTTATTTGGCTTAGTATAAGAGGGTAGTATGATAATGCTTTTAAATTAATGTGTCTTTAAATAATTTTTAAAGTATTCTCATTTTTGAAGGAGGCTGAGAGGAAAGTCTCATAGTTAAGCTGGGTTTATTACTACTAGTCAGTTAAAAGCTGATCTGGTATGTCACCTGAAAAAGCACGTTGGGTTATTTCTCCAAATAAGAATTCAAACAGCCATCATGTATCCAAATTAGGCATCTGGGAGAAAGATGAACCTTGTGGTTAGACAAGGGAAACATATTACAAATTGGATTTAGAACTAAAAAGGAATACATGCACTTTGGGATTTGCTGAGTTGCGTAAGTCTGTAGCAAAGTAGATCAAAGAATATAAATCAATATATATCAAACTGAAACAAGGGACCAGAGGGAAAAATATCCAAAACAAAGTACTGAGACCACACTTCCTGGCTCGTTTATTGGCCTAACTGTGAACAATGTCACAATCTCAAATGACACGACAGCATGCACTTAGAGGAAATGTGTAAAGATGGCTGGATGTAGACACGCTGAACCACCTGTATTTTTGCTTAGTTACACTAACTAAACTGCCCCCCGCCCTGCCCTCATATAGACATTCTACAGCTGCCAATTTGTAACCGCTGTTCAAGAGTATGGTTGCTTCATTGAGAAGCAAACCATCCAAAGGCTAACAATAGAGGGCAACATAATTTGGCTTATTATCTTAATAAACACTGGACAGACGGGGATAATGATTCTGTAGTAAACATGATTATGAGTAAACATCATGTCAAACTTAAGAGTATGTCCTATTTGCTGAGAAGAAGTTAACAACTCAACATTAATAAAACCAAAAGTATTTTAATGTGGCTTCTGGATCTGTTTATTTCAATCATAATGCCTTAATTTGAACTATGTTGAGCATATAAGTACACTGGAAGATGATGAGAATATTGTTATTCAATCTAGAATTCTAGTTTTTAAGTTAAATCAATGGCAAAACATGTAAATGTCCCAATTTATCTAATTACAGAAGCAACATAACATTGAAAAGTTTGAAAAACAGAAAACAAAAATTACTTGAGTTGCCTCAATCCTAACAATTTTTTAATATATGTTTTATATATAATAACAAAATGTTGGATTCTACTTTTTTAAAAATTTAACATATCATAGTAATTTGCCCACATAATATAATCTGCATAAATAGTAGAAAATGTTGGATCTCATATGTAGGATGTTGAAAATTTGAAACCCAATCAAAGAGACATTGTAAAATATTTTTTTAAACCTTAAAATCTTACAAAATCAGCAAAATGAATTAATTTGAAAATTTGATTAGAATGTTTTTAACATTTCTAAAAATTCAATTTGCCAGCACATTTGGTAAGAGGATAAAATGATCAAAAAGTTAATACATTTCTAGGGGCGCCTGGGTGGCTCAGTGGGTTAAAGCCTCTGCCTTCGCTCAGGTCATGATCTCAGGGTCCTGGGATCCAGCCCCGCATCAGGCTCTCTGCTCAGTAGAGAGCCTGCTTCCTCCTCTCTCTCTCTCTCTCTCTCTCTCTCTCTCTGCCTGCTTGTGATTTCTGTCAGTCAAATAAATAAATAAATAAAATCTTTTTTTAAAAAAGTTAATACATTTCTTTCATCAAAGTTGATGCTTCAGTTTTTTTTCCAGTGAATTTCTTTTTTTTTTTTTTTTAAGATTTTATTTTTATTTGTTAGAGAGAGAGCGAGCACAGGCAGACAGAGAGGCAGGCAGAGGCAGAGGGAGAAGCAGGCTCCCTGCTGAGCAAGGAGCCCGATGTGGAACTCGATCCCAGGACGCTGGGATCATGACCTGAGCCAAAGGCAGCCGCTTAACCAACTGAGCCACCCAGGTGTCCCTTCCAGTGAATTTCTTAACAGATTTCATTTGGCATAGATTCTAACATCAGCAAATATTTGAAGAGACCAGTATTTTATTTTTTCTTCCACTGGCCACCCTTCAAAACTACAGAGATGACTTTTGCAGGTTATATGATGGTCCCCCTAAACACAGATGGCTTTGGGGTATAACTTTGACCTCCAACCTTTGTTATGTGCTTTCCTACCTTGGGGAGCAATCTCTAGGGCGAATATTAGACCATTGGTCATTTATTCCCTGCCCTGGCTTATGATTCCACTGATGGGAACTGGTTCTAGGCTAGCTGCACTCACACAGCCTTGCCCCCTTTGAAGAATTACCGCACGCTGATTCCTGGAAGTTACACTCAGAAAAACGGTCCCCTCCCAGAGCCTGACATTTTCCAACAGGATAAAACAGTTGCTTTTTAACTTGTTTTTAATGAGTGTACCATTTTGGGATGAGCTGTGTGTAGTCGGTAAAAGAAAGACAAGCATTCTTTTATGTGCAGATACTACAAGTATGATCTTATCTCAAACTAACAGTGACTTGAAAAACAACTGACCTCCCTCCCTAATTACTGCTACTACAGAAGTACTAGAGATGAATTATTCTGGAACAAAGTTGATAATTACGGAAATCTTTCCCAAAATTTAACAAATTTAGAATCATGATCCCTTACAAGTGAACTGACTCAGTTATACTGTACATGCTTTAGCTTGGAGAGCAGCACATCCAGAACTAACATAGCTTAAAGCTAGGTGTTCTCTTCGTATTTTTTAAAGGATCAATGATCTTTTTTGGCTATGTTTTTTTTCATGACTAAAGAAGGCATCTGGTTTTACTGCCTTAAAAATATTCAGACTAAAAATATTGCAGCCATGATAGAATCAGCAACAAAGGCCAGCACCAAAGCTCACCCTTTCATCACTGTATTAAAGGGGACCCAAAGTTCTCTGTAAGGGAAAAATCTGGCCCTTCTCCAGTCACTCTCTTGCTCTGTCCTATCAGAGGGGCCGTTTGATTTAGGGCACCAGACCTTCCGCAGCTCCTTCACATCTGTGCGAGAATATAGATCTGTCCCCAGCTGAACTGGCTCGGTTAGGCAGATGTGTTTCTGGCCACAGAAAATAACCAGAACCTGGGTACTCATTACAGAAGGCAAACTCATTGTTGCCTAACTTTCATAAAATCTCAGTTGAGAAACACAGTGCGAATGAGGGATTTCTGAATGATACAAAGATCCATGCATTCTTTCAAGAGTATCAGAAGGCCAGGTACTCGTAAGAGCAAGTGAGTAGAGAAAGCGCACATGCTTTCAAGTGTGAGCTTCCTTTTATCACTTACTAGCTGCGTAACCTCTCTCTAGCCTACACGATGGATCATTTCCTATTTTTTAAATTTTTGCTATCCTATCATATTTTGTATATCCTCAGAAGCAGCCTTCAATTCCCTGAGATAAAGTAGGGGAAATTTCTACAGGTAACCAATCAAATAAATAATTGACAATACATAATATAGAAAGGAAGTCTAATGTATCTTAGGGACTTATACATGGCTTAATGTTTTAAAATATATCAACATGGCACATTAGTAGCCCAACTAAGGAAGAAAAAAAAAAACTAGATCATTTCCGCTGATGCTGGAAAGGCATAAAATAAAGTCAAAACTATCCAACAACAAACAAACAGACTCATAAATACAGAGAACAAACTGGTGGTTGCCAGAGGGTAATAGGTTAAGAGGATGGGCAAACAGGTGAAAAGGATTAAGAAGTACAAACCTCCAGTTATAAAATAAGTCAGAGAGATGAGAAGTACAGGACAGAGAATATAGTCAATAATACTGCAATAATATTGTACGGTGACAGATGGTAACTCCATTTAATTGAGGGGAACATTACATAATATATGGAATTGCCAAATCACTATGTTTTGCACCTAAACTGATACAGCATTTTATGTCAACTACATTTAAAAAATCCTTTTAAAATAAAAATGTAACTGAAGATTAAAACCTGGTAAATACATGGGATACTTACCCCTCAGTCTTTCAGATTCTGTATACTATTATGTGCTCCCTACATTTTATTTCCCATGCAGACATTACTTTAATATTTGAGGATAACTGGGCCACTTATCCTAGTTAATATTTTAGTGGCCATGAATTCATCTGCTTTAGAAAAAAACAAGGTATAATTTAAATGTGTACAGTTTGACCTCTAGTGAGAAATGGGATAATTCAATGAGCTTTTTTTGTTAATTGAGTGAACTTCTGTGGCATGTTGGTCTATAGAAAATTAATAAATAATGGTTGTCATTGTTATTCCAAAAAAAAAAGACTATCCCTGGTTTTTTAAAAAAGCACTTAATAACAAAGGACTCAAAGGCTATTATCTTAATAGAAGAAAATCTATCTGAAACCAATAGACACATAATTCTTCACAGAAACATTCATTAAAATTAGAAACAAGATGAGGTCTAAATTTTCACATTATTTGACATTTAACACTGAGTTAGAACTCTGGCCAATGCAAACAATACATGGCACTAATATGAGATCTACATGTGGGAAAAGAGGAAACATAATTATCATCACTTGTGAATAATATTATATACTAGAAAAACCATGATAATAAAATGAAATTTCTAGAATTAATTCAAGCTCAGTAAGATGCTAGATGTAAAATGAATATGTAATTGGCTCTTTGTTATGGAAAGACAGCATTTTTGCTTGTCCTTAATACAGCAGCAGTAATCAGTTTCAAAACATAATACAATTCAGCTGAAACAATTCTATTCACAATGTATTCTAACCTCCTAAGAAATATAGAGGACCTATGTAGAAGAACATCACAAAACTGCAGAGAGCTGTAACAAGAGAGACATCATGTTCTTTGATGGAGAGAATGAATTTCGTAAATTTGTCAATCATATTTTGTATGTGTAACTCAATGCCAATAGCAATGCAGTCAGTTTTCTTTAAAAAATAATTGCAAAGTTTGAAAAAACAACTAAGTGACGCTATCAATGGGGAATAAACTTCCGTAAAAATGGAGTAATTTAAGACATACAGACAATACAGGCATAAAAGTAGACAGACACATGTACAAAACAGGTTCTACTGCATACAAGAATTTAATATGTGATCAGTGGAGCACTGGAAACCAACAACAACTGGAAAGATTATTCAATTAACTGGAAAATACTCATTAAATATTTTGGGAAAAATTAATTCAGATCTTCATCTTATACTTTTGAGTGGGCTAAAAAGATAAAAGCAAAAATAAGTAAAACCAGTCCAAAAGATCTTGACAAAAATAGAAATAAATCTCGAACCTCTAGAGTAGGGAAAACTATCATGGAAAGGATTAAATAATTCAGAGAAAAATGCCCAGTGGACTCGAAATTTAAGTCTAAAATTAAAACTAAATCCTAGCACCTTAAACTAATAGAACGCTGTATGTTAACTATACTAGAATTTTTTTAAAAATACTAAATCTTAATAATAAAAATGTAAACTATGAGTTGAAGGCAACATTTGCAGGAGTGCCACAGATAAAAAAAAATGTACTTTTTTACACTGTACTTGCAAATTTCTTGTAAGTTTATTTCACTTTTTTTAATCTTTTTTTTTTTTTTAAGTAGGCTCCATGCCCAATGTGGGATTTGAACTTGTGACCCTGAGATCAAAGTTGGATGCTCTACCAATCAAGGCGCCCCTAAAATTATTTCAAATAAAAAATATTTATGAATACCCCGATTTATGAAGAATTCTTGAAAGTTGATAAAAACACTAAGACCCCAACAGACGAATGGGTAAAGGATACAGACACAGTGCAGACATCCGTGAACATACACACACACTGACAAATTAAACAAGATGGTTAACAGACGTGGCAGGAAAATATTCAGTCTTTGTAGCAAAGAGATGCAAATTAAAATAAGACTTCAATTTACAACTATCAAGCAAATGTTTTGGGTTTTGTCTTTCATAATCAGAGTATAATAAAACAGGCACTCTTTCTCATGACGGGTGGACGCATAAATAAGAATAAATAATTTAGTTGTGTAAAGAGTATTGACATACTTGAATACAGTGGTCATCATTTACATTAATGAAAAACTTGGAAACAATTTACATGTCAAGATATTCAGGAGGTTATTAGATAAGTTATGAAATATAGCCACTAAAATGGTTTTATAAAGAAAAGTTTTAAGCCATATATTTTAATTTTTACTTTTAAAATTCCAGTATAGGGTGCCAGGGTGGCTCAGTGGGTTAAAGCCTCTGCCTTCAGCTCAGGTCATGGTCCCAGGGTCCTGGGATCGAGCCCCACATCGGGCTCTCTGCTCTGTGGGGAGCCTGCTTCTTCCTCTCTCTCTCTGCCTGCTCTCTGCCTACTTGTGATCTCTGTCTGTCAAATAAATAAATAAAATCTTTAAAAAAATAAATAAAATTCCAGTATAATTAATGTAGAGTGTTATATTACTGTTATAGATTATAATAATTATAATATTAATATGGATATGTTAATGTAATATTAATATGGATAATAATATTATAATTTTATATTATATAACATTATATTAGTTTCAGGTTTAAAATATAGTGATTCATTAATTCTATACATTGCTCAGTGCTCATCACAGTAAGTGCTCAATCCCCTTTACCTATTTCACCCATTCCCCCACAACCATCCCCCCCCGCCCCAGCCATCAGTTTGTTCTTCATAGCTAAGAGTCTGTCGTTTGGTTTGTCTCTTTTTTTGTTTGTTTTGTTTCTTAAATTCCACATGTAAGTGATATCATGGCATTTGTCTTACTCTATTTCACCTAGTAATAGACTATGGATCCATCCATGTTGCTCCAAATAGCAAGATTTCATTCTCTTTTATGGCTGAGTAATAGTCTTTTCTATGTATAGACCCATCTTCCTTATCCATTCATCTCCCTATGGACCCTTGGGCTGCTTCTCTAATTTGGGTATTGTAAACAATGGAGTAGTGGAATTACTAGCTCATATGGCAGTTCTATTTTTAATTTTTTGAGGAATCTCCATACTGCCTTTCAGTGGCTGCACCAGTTTACAACCCCATCAACAGTGCAAGAGGGTTCCTTTTTCTCCACATCCTCGCCAACACTTGTTGTTTCTTGTGCTTCTGACTTTAGCCATACTGACAGGTATGAAGTGATACCTCATTGTGGTTTTGATTTACATTTTCCAGATGATTAGTGGTGTTGAGCATCTTTTCATGTGTCTGTTGGCCATGTGCATGTCTGTGGAGAAATATCTGTTCATGTCTTCTGCCCATTTTTTAACTGGGTTATTTTTTTTGGGGGGGGTGTTGGGTTGTAGATGTTCTTTATATATTTTAGATACTAACCTTTTATTAGATATGTCATTCATAAATATCTTCTCTTATTCAGTAGGTTGTCTTTTAGTTTTGCTGTTTCCTGCTGTTTTCTGCTGTTTCAAAACAAAAAGCAGAAGCTTTTTATATTGATGCAATACAAATAGTTTATTTTTGCCTTTGTTTCCCTTGCCTCAGAGACATATCTAGAAAAATGCTGCTCTGGTCAGTGTCAGAGAAATTACTGCCTGTGCTCTCCTCTAGCAGTGCTATGGTTTCAGGTCTCAAATTTAGGTCCTTCAACCATCTTGAGTTTACTTTTGTGTATGGTATAAGAAAGTGGTCCGGTTTTCCCAACCATTTGCTGAGAAGATTGTCTTTTTTCCTATTGAATATTCTTGCCTCCTTTGTCAAAAATTAATTGACCGTATAACCACAGGGTTATTCCTGGGCTCTCTATTCTGTTCCATTGATCTATGTGTCTATTTTTCATGCCAGTATCATACTGCTTTGCTTACTGTAGCTTTGTAGTATATCTTGAAATTTGGGATTATTATCCCTCCAGTTTTTTACTTCTTTTTCAAAACTGCTTTGGCTCTTCAAGTTCTTTTGTGGTTCCAGACAAACTTTGTTACATTTCTGTGAAAAATTCTGGTTGGTAGTTTAATAGGAAATGCATTAAATATGTAGATTGCCTTTGGTATGAACATTTTAACAACATATGTTCTTCCAATCATTGAGCATGGAATATCTTCCCATTTGTCTGTGGCATCTTCAAGTGCTCTCTTCAGTGTTTTATAGCTTTCAGAATGTGGATCTCTCACCTCCTTGGTTAAGTCTACTCCTAGGCATTTTATTATTTTTGGTGCAACTGCAAATGGGATTATTTTCTTTTCTTAAAAAGATTTTATTTATTTATTTGAAAGAGGGAGAGAGAGAGGAGGGGCAGAGGGAGAGAGAATCCCAAGCCCAATATGGAGCTCTATCCCATAAGCCTGAGATCATGACCTGAGCAGAAACTAAGAGTCAGATGCTCAACTGACTGAGCCACCCAGGTGCCCTGGGATTTTTTCTTAACTTCTCTTTCTGCTACTTCATTATGACTGTATAGAAATGCAACAGATTTCTATATATTTATTTTGTATCGTAAGACCTTGCCTAATTCATTTGTCAGTTCTAGTAGTTTACAAAGGATTTTTTTTAAAATAATGTGATAAATGTGCTAAGTGAAGAAAGCAACATACAAAATTATTTGTACAATATGGCCACATTTTTTAAAAGATTTTATTTGTGCATCTGAGAGAAAGAGAGAGAGCTCAAGCAGGGAGAGTGACAGGCAGAGGGAGAAGCAGGTTCCCCACTCTGCAGGGAGCCCGATGCGGGGCTCAGTCCCAGGACTCTGGGATCATGTCCTGAGCCGAAGGCAGAGGCTCAACTGACTGAGCCACCCAGGCACCTCTGGCCACATATTTTTAAAAATGAAGAGGGAAAAAAGAATTTTTTAAAGTGCATGCAAATTGTAGTTGTTTTGGGTGAAGGACCTGATAGTAATTTTGTTTTTTCAACTCTTATATTGACCCAATTTTCCTCAAGGAGAATGTATTACAGTTTTATAATATATAATATGACTCATAAACAAATCCCTGCTATGTCCAGAGCATTGGGGGAAATCCCATGGTATGTGTTCTAGAAGCATTCTAGGGGGACCAGGGTGGCTCAGTCAGTTAAGCATCCAACTCCTGGTTTTGGCTCAGGTCATAATCTCATGGTTGTGGGATTGAGCCCCACACTGTGCTGCATGCTCAGCATGGAATCTGCTTGAGATTCTTTCCCTCTCTCTCTCTCCCTCCCCTTTGCCCCTCCTCCTGCTTGCCTCCACACAAGCCCTCTCTTTCTCTCTCAAATAGATAAGTAAATTCTTTTTAAAAAATAATTTTATATGAACCTTTAAGCCAATGGTGGCATCTTTTCCAGTCCCATCTGACTACCAGCCACACAGAGGTCGGGTGTACAGAAAAATGCTAGTTCTAGGCACTTTGATGCTGTAAGATACCTAATGATTAATTGGGTATGAGGAGGAAAAAAAACTTTTAGAAAAAAAGACAATTCCACCAGAAATTTTTAATGGTGATTTTTTTGTTTGCTTTTTTCTTAAACTACTTTTCCAGAACACAAGAATAATAAATGTTGGATATAAAAGGTGCAAGTGTTACAGGTGTTTATGATGGGGAGAGTGACTGTCACTATTAAAGTTTGATATATATTACTCCCAATTTTTTGGATGAATATCTAACATTTTAAAAAGAATAATGGGACCATTCTGCACATGCTGTTTTGTAATTTAAATGTTCTGTTTAATAGTATACTGCAGACAGCTTCCCTTGTTAGAACATATATGCTCCATTTATTTTTTTTTTAGATTTTTTTTATTTATTTTATTTAAACATATAATGTAACCCCACCACCCTCTCCCAACCCACCTCCCCGCCACCCTCCTCAGTTTGTTTTATGACATTAAGAGTCTCTTTTGGTTTGCATCCCTCCCAATCCCATCTTGTTTCATTTTTTCTTTTCCTACCCCCTTAGCCCCCAGCCCCGTTGCATCTCCACTTCCTCATATCAAGGAGATCATATGATATTGTCTTTCTCCAGTTGACTTATTTCGCTAAGCATAATACCCTCTAGTTCCATCCATGTCGTCGCAAATGGTAAGATTTCATTTCTTTTGATGGCTGCATAGTATTCCATTGTATATATACCAAATCTTCTTTATCCATTCATCTGTTGATGGACATCTAGGTTCTTTCCATAACTTGGCTATTGTGGACATTTGCTGCTATAAACATTTGGGTACACGTGCCCCTTTGGATCACTACATTTGTATCTTTAGGGTAAATACCCAGTAGTGCAATTGCTGGGTCATAAGGTAGCTCTGTTTTCAATTTTTTGAGGAACCTCCATGCTGTTTTCCAGAGTGGTTGCACCAGCTTGCATTCCTACCAACAGTGTAGGAGGGTTCCCCTTTCTCCACATCCTCGCCAGCATCTGTCATTTCCTGACTTGTTCATTTTAGCCATTCTGACTGGTGTGAGGTGGTATCTCATTGTGGTTTATTTTAATGGTTTAAAATAGTCCTCTTTTAGTTTACTCTACTTTATTTAACCAATGTGCTATGATAGTCCTTTTCATTACCAACTCATTATTATCAACAATGCTACAATGAATATATACATGTCCTTGTGCACTTGTACAACACAAAAGTGTCTGAAATATCTGACTATTTTACAGTAAACACCCATCACTCTCGATTATTTGTGTGTGATAAATTCCCAGAAATGGATTTTCTAGGTTAAAGCTTATTGCTAAGCAGGCCTCTACCAATGTTGTTTATATTCACAACTACTGTATAATGAAAATGTGTCTTTTTCTATATCTCCAACAATGAGTACATTATCAAGGTTTATTGCCTTTTAGCCAATCTGAGCCATTGCTTTCTTTTGCATTTCTTTAATTATTACAGAGGTTGAGCATCTTTTCATAGATCTCTTGATCATTTCTGCTGAATTCCAGAAATTGACCATTATATAGTCCTTTGTCTGTATTTCTATTTGCTTATCTTTTCTTGTTGATTTGTGAAAGCTCTTTTTATATCCAGGAATGTAGCCCTTTATTATGTTATTTGCACAATTTTCTAAGGCTTTCTTTTCACTTTTTATTTTCAACTTTTTGTATAGAAAATCTTTAAGTTTAATGTAGTTTTATTTATCAGTATTTCCTAATTCTGGGTTTGCATCATGCTTAAAAGATTTTCCCCACTCCAAGAATGTAAATAATATTTATTTATGTTTTCTTCAAGTATTTTTTATGATTTCATTATTTTACATTTTTATTTTTGAAGCATCAGAATTTATTTTGATGTAGAGTATGAGATGAAGACCCAGTTTCTTCTTGTCACAAATTGCTAATCAGTTGGCCTGATACCAATCACCAAATAATCCATCTTTTTTGCACTAATCTGAAATACAATATTTATGATATACTAAATACTCATATATAGTTGGTATATTTCTGGGATCTATTTACCTTAGCCCCTGAGACAGAATGTGGCAATTTGCTTTTGAGTAAATATACACTAAACAGAAAAACAAAATACTACAACTATAGAGTTGAACATCCCTAAACTAGATAGAAAATTCCTTCTTACTAATTTATCTTTCAAGATGAATCTTTGGCAATAGGGTTAACATAACTTAAAAAGTCAGATTTGGGGGATGCCTGGGTGGCTCAGTTGGTTAAGCGGCTGCCTTCGGCTCAGGTCATGATCCCAGCGTCCTGGGATCGAGTCCCGCAGCGGGCTCCTTGCTCGGCAGGGAGCCTGCTTCTCCCTCTGCCTCTGCCTGCCACTCTGTCTGCCTGTGCTCACTCTCTCTGACAAATAAATAAGTAAAAATCTTTAATAAAAAAAAAAAGTCAGATTTGGTATCATGCCCAAGTCACTGTGAGCCTTACCCACAGTTCTTTACCCCTACTTTACTTGTCAAGGAAGGATTAATAATGTTCCTCTCTCAGTATTTCTGGTCAGTGAGTTCACTGTGACAAAATAATAGAATCACAAATTGAAAGTCCTAGTAAAAGTTGGTGACATCAATCTAAGCAGTGGAACTTTTCCTTTGAAAGATGGCCTGAGTATGAATGGATTTTTAGGTTCATATGTAGACACGAGTAACTATGCATCTCTTTTTCTAGCTCATGTATCTAACCCTGTGCAGATTCACACTGAACCCATAAAAACAGACGTAGTATTTTAGTTTAAGGGAACATTTCTGGGTGGATAGAGTTCACACAGAATCAATGACAGGGGATTTGCCCTAGTTGGCTTTCTTGCCATTGTGTGTGTGTGTGTGTGTGTGTGTGTGTGTGTGTGTGTGTGTTTGTATATACTCTCCTTTCTTCAGCTACTCCAGCATAAAGGAAGAGAATGACCCTGGAACCCACCATCTCAGGACCTCTGAAGGACCGCCATACTGTGCTGCCTGATTCCATTGTGTGGGTTTTGTGCGTGAACTCACTCCTCCTATAGAACACCTGTCCGTATGGCCAACCTGCCTCTTAGAACAGGTACAAAGCCTAGAGTCCTCAATACTTCTAGGGGCTCACAAAAATGTTTTAACTTCTTTTAACATCAGAGGGATAAAAAGGACTTTTAGGTCAGAGAAAATGTTTTGTTATATAATATTAATATATTCATCCTTAAACTAACAGAGTTATAATCTTTAATATTTGTTTTTGAAGGATGGGGATCATAAAAGTCATAACATAGCCTTGCCTGTCCCTCAAAAGATTTCTTGCCAAGGGAACACCAAACATTTTAGATCTTATACCTCTATTCTCTTCCTGGAAATTCACAATTAAAGGCTCACAGGAATTCTACAATAAAAATAAAACAAAACAACAACAAATTATAGAACTTTGTTTACTCCAAGGTTCTCAAGGCTTATTCGATCCTGGAATGTCTTTTTTCTCCTACATAATAACTGCTGTCTTCTCCCAGAACTAGTAATCCACGGAAGAATTCAGGAAATAATTAACTCTCCATTACATTAAGATTCAGCATCAGTCAAGAGGATCCATAGCTAACATTTCTCAACCATCTTTTTTTTTTTAAAGCAGAACATACAGAAGCCTAACGGATTATTCTTTGTTCCATGGGAACAGAATTATAATGATACCTGATGCCCTTTGAGCCACATGCTAGCAACATAGTCCTACCTACCGACTTGGCAAGAGAATTTTATTGTTGCACAAGTTTCAGATTTATGCTATACAGCTCACTGAGACCCGTTTCAATTCAGTTTTCTTGATAGGTTTGCAACAGCGCAAGGATGAAAATAATTCCCAAATGGCAAAGAAGGGTGAAAAGCTGCTTTCCTGAATCCCAGAACATGTTATTCCTTAACCTATCAGACCTTATTAAGAGTGACTTAAAATCTGTCAGTTCTCAAAAGGTTTCTCCAGTAACAGATTTCTTGGTTCCATTTCAGTTCCTGCATTTCCCACAACCACAGCCCTATTCAATTTAGCAGGGCTCGGCTGCATGAATGCCGAAATTAAAATGTGCTTTCAAAATTCAATCCACAGCAAAACTGACCTAACTCAGAAGCATCTCCACAGTCAGATTTAACAAAACGATATGAGTTTGAAGGAGAAAGCAGAAGAAAGATGAGTGTCTCTGAGATATAAAAGAAAAGTAGACAGTGGTTTTTTTGTGTTTTTTTTTTTTTTAAGTTACGCTAACAAATGTCCCCTTTTTAAAGTCAGTTTTCTGTTTCACAGAAAAAGTCAAAGAACCTCCGTTGTTTCTTTTCAATTTTCAGAGGTTTATCCATTAGGAAGATGATCTCTATTATTTTTCTGGAAGCAAGTGCATTTGTCTATCTTTAGTGCTTTAAAGTACATATATTTCTTGCCTGGGAGACACTTTAAAGCCTTTTGGTTAAACGGAAACCATCAAAGCTAGGGGCCATAATATTTTTTACAATTAGGAAACAAAATTTCTTTTAAGGAAGAAAAAAAAACAACCACCCTGCTCATTAAACTATAGATTTGAGTTCTAGAAGAGAGAGAACTAACTTCATTCCCTGAACACACGGTATTTAGCCAAACAAACACTGACAACGACAAAAATGAAAATACAGTTTGGCCAGACCCTGCTTTGTCCGTTTTTTACCATCCCAGTGCACTTCACTGAAATCATTTGTTTATGGGTCTTTCTTAAGGTAGAAAAGGCCTCAAGGGCAGAGAGCTTGTACTATTTGGCTTGGTCTCTCAAACGCCTACCGCAGTGTACCGTAAATTAGGAGCTTCGTGCAGGATTCCACTTCTGAGGGGGTGTGTTTGTGTGTGTTGGTGTGTGCATGTGTAGGAGAGAGAGAAAGAGGGAAGAGGAGAGACTATCTCTCTCGGCTGGCAGAAGTGATGAAGGTCTGATAAAACAGCTCACACTGATTTTATTTCCTATTAAAGGCCTACCTGGGCTCCTTATTTTTGAGCCAACAGAGATAGCTAAATTTTTTCGAAAGCTACCCAATGCTTGAAAAATAGTAGCAAAGGGGGCACCTGGGTGGCTCAGTGGGGTCAGTGTCCGCCTCCAGCTCAGGTCATGATCCGGGGGGGCCTGGGATCGAGCCCCTATGGGGCTCCCTGCTTTGCGGGGGATCCTGCTTCTCCCTCTGCCCCTGCCCCCCAGCTCATGTTCTTTCTCTCTCTCTCAAGGAAATAAACAAAATCTTAAAAAAAAAAATAGTAACAAAGGAAAAAGAAACCTTTCTGAAGGCAAATCACTTTGATAATCTTCAACGACCCAGCAGGAGTAATGGGAAGGACAGTTAGTAAATGTGTCATCAACCAACAAATACAGCAGGTACTCTGTGACAAGCTAGGTGCTTGACACTGGGTTCCTGCTTTTGAAAGTCCCATGAATTGGTCTGGGGGGTAATACAACATACCTGAGAGAAAATGCGTATCAGAAAATAGGAACAGAGCAGTGTTTTTAAATTATGCTTCCGTATGTCAGGGCCATTCTAGAAACAGAACTGAGGTATCTCCTGCCAAAAAAGGATAATGGTAGCCTATGTCTTGGTTTAGGAATTGGTAAAAGAAAAAAATTTCTTATTAGAATTTTATCAATTTTATATTTTTACCCTATCCATCTTCCTTAAACACTGGTGTTTACTACCATTTTGCTATTAATAAGATGGTAAAGGGCTATGAATCTGTAGAAAACACATACTGAGAGAAAAAAAATTCTGAAATTGCTGAGGACTTAATTTCACAGGTTCCTATTTGAAGGAAATACACTCCTGGTTGTAATGTTTTATATATATTTTATACAAACAGCCATAATTTCTCCTGATTAAAGTGTTCTCAGTTTGCCAGATGAATTAAACATATCAATATATTATGGCATTTCTACCACATGACCATAATATTCAGTTATTTTTTTACTAAAATAAATTGGGAAACAACCAAGTGTATAAGCAGATGTGAAATGGAATGAGCAAATAACTTTATCAATTTTTGTCTATTTATATCCTGGCATTGCATAGAAACTGTAAGGCTGATAATGTCACAAATTTTCAGACAATAAGATACACCTGTGAAAGCAACATAGCATGAGAACGTTTTCTTGAAGTATGTGGTATTTCAAATAAGCCAGGAAGGATAAATCAAATCTGGAAAAAAAAATGCTTTAGAATGCAAAGTGACCCAATAGTTATTTTTACAGCATCCGGTGGTAACGTTAATTTTATCAGCCACATTTTTTAAAAAAGATTTTTTATTTATTTATGTGACAGAGATCACAAGTAGTCATAGAGGCAGGCAGAGAGAGAGGAGGAAGCAGGCTCCCTGCTGAACAGAGAGCCCAATGCCAGGCTCAATCCCAGGACCCTGGGATCATGACCTGAGCTGAAGGCAGAGGCTTTAACCCACTGAGCCACCCAGGCGCCCACGAGCCACATTTTTAATAATCTTGGTTATTCAGTAACATTGTCAAGGTCATTATACATCGTAGAATTTTTTTTAACCACTAAATGAGTGGACCATTACTAACATTTTGACAAACTTGTTTTCTGTGTACTTTTTAATAGTTGTAATCAACTGACCATACCATTTTCTATCTGGAGTGTTTCAGTGAAGATGGAAACTTAAAACTTTTTCTCATGTTATTAAAAAAAAATCTGTGGATGTGGTATCTTTAACAGTTGTATACTACAACACTGTAAGAATGTATCAATTCCCTTATTCCTATATATTTAGGTGAAGGTTTCTCATCTTTCACCATTATAAGCCTGAGATGAACACAGTGGTTGGTGCTTCTGTTGGCCTCTGTCCATTTCCTGCTCTGTGTGGTCCCTAGGTCTCACTCTCTCCGCCATCAGCCATGTGGTTTGGGGAGGACTGACCCAGCTCCAGGAGTGGGCATCATGCCACTGGCTGTGGAGGCTGGTTCTGGGGATAGGCAGACAACCACTTAAAAAAGACAACACACTGCCACAACACTCTTCCCTCAGAAACTTCATTTTCAGAGGCAGAAATAGTCTTTGTGGCCCCAGAGTGCCTTCCAATGCATCACATAAGCACAGCCATGGGACACAGCTCTGGATCCGCTCATTCAAGGTCACAGTGAATGGGAGTCAAGAAGAATAGAGGGGGCTTCCTGACCTGTCTGGGGAACAAAAGGAAAAGAAGGGGACCTGCTTGAAGCCAAGACAGAATTTATGTCTACAGAAAAAGCTGGTGAAACAAGAATCAGCATATAAAAGTGAACGTAGGGGCGCCTGGGTGGCTCAGTGGGTTAACGCCTCTGCCTTCGGCTCAGGTCATGATCTCAGGGTCCTGGGATCAAGCCCCACATTGGGCTCCCCACTCAGTGAAGAGACTGCTTCTCCCTCTCTCTCTGCCCCTCACAACCCCCGCCCCCAACTTGTGCTCTTCTCTCTCAAATAAATAAAATCTTAAAAAAAAAAGAAGACTTAAACTTGAGGACTGAGAGAGGAAGAAGGTAATCACTAAGGAACTTGAAATCAAGGAAGAGTATCTACCACTACCAGAAGAGACATTTCCAGCTGCGGCTGTCCAAGGGTTGGAAGACATGTTCACACCCTTGTGAAGTGTGAAGGAATTTAGTGAATCCTGGAATCTTCAGGTCTTTGCTGATAAAAAGAAGCCTAAATGAATAAAAGTTCATGGATCCCTGCCCTCTTACAAGTGACAAACAGTGCTGGGTACGGGCAGGGTGACGAAGGTTGGGATCTCAGAGATCACACCAAAGGAAATTACCTATGAGCCAGTGGGGGACAAATGAGTTTGTCTAATAAAAGGCTCTAAACTGGTAGTCACAGAGACTTCTGATCCACATGCAATGCGGGTCAAGGCTTCAACTTGAACCGCAGCCACTTGGCACTGTGTCTATAATAGCTACCTGGTACAATGGCTGGAAGGTTGCCGTTGTTTTATATGCTGCCTTCTGAAATATTGAATACCCTTGTTAAATGTAGCTGAGCCATATATTTGAAGTGGCTTATAAGAATACCTATAATAAATTAGGAAAATACCAATAAGGCAGGCATAGAAAAACTGCAGATAGAATAAAAGAACAAGACCAAAGGAAGGGCTAAGACATAGATATGAATGCACTGTGAATCCACTCATTTTCTACAATGACCTGCAAATTGGGCTTTCATTTTCCTGCCAGCCAAGGCACAAAGAGTAACATGAGCACTTTGGATGACGATCTGCACTGTCCATGAGGGACAGCTATATTTGTGTCTTTTGTGGGAGCATGGGGGACGAGGAAGGAGTGAGTTTTCTGAATATTAATATTGGGTAACTAATTAGTTTTGAAGGTCTCTAAGCAGCCATTGTAACAGTTATTACTTTCATCCATATGGCACTTAATGCTTTGCAAAGTAATTTACACACTTTCTTTCATTTGCACAAAAATCCTGTGATGCAAGATTTGAGGGGATGGTATTATTAAAGCAATAAGGTATCTCTCACTCACGCATCCAGGAACTTTGACTCCCTGGAAACACAATGCAAAAGGAGAAGATAAGCAGAAAGATCTCTGAGATAAGAAACTAAATGGCAGCAAGTCTATGCAGAGGAAACAACCTCCCTCGGAACCTAGATCCTCTTATGTAGCCTGAAATTCTAACAAGAATACTTAACTTCCTTCCTAAAACCCTAGCAGATAAAAAGTTAACAAATGAAGGACTATTACAGAGAGGCACTTTGAAAGCCCCCAAAACTGAGATGTAGGAAAGCAGGGTAGTATAGAAACTGAAAACAACACACGCTCACCAAGTAGCATATGCAGGGATGTGTCAAGAGGTCAGGCCTTTAAATAAAAAAGCTTAAAGAAAAAAAAAAAAGAGGTCAGGCCTGGACCCTGGCCTTCTAAGAATCAGGTGTTTACACGGTTACACGGTTACCTCACCAATCTTTCAGGAAACAAAATGAGTTCATGGTCACCCACTCCCAACCCTTACAGCCTTTCAGTGACCTGCCAAGGCTCATAAGATAAAATCCTTATTAAAAATGGCCCACAAGGTCCTGCGGATTCTGGCTTCTGCTGCCTGCCTCTCCAATTGGTCTCACATCCCCTCCACTTCAACCCCACCTGGGTGAGCTACTTCTGCACACTTTCTTCTCTCTACCTGAACCTGTCTCACTGCTGCCTCTCCTGGGCAACCAGAAAGGTCATTTTCTTGGGGAGCTTTACTCAAGTCTAGGTTTCCTTGAAAACCCTTAGCAATTTTGCATTTGAAAACGGACCATAGTTGCATTTAATCATTAGTTTGATTGTTCGATACCTGTTTCCTCCAGGGTACTGTGAACTCTGGGAAAACAAAGACCATGTCTGGAATACATGCGCAATAAATATTTACTGGAAAAAAGAAAAAAAGAAGAAGAGTATGTAATGTCACAGCACAAGCATGATACATCTTCCTGGTAAATATTTCAAGTTCACTACAAGATCTTTCTGACAAGGGAGAAGCTATTATTTTCTTTATTAAAGCAGAAATAAAAGATTCATTATGGAGTAGAATGCAAAAAATTCATATGAATCTTAAAGCTAAAGCACAAGCTTCCAGGAATGCTTCTGCCTACGCCCCCCGATTTTTTTCAAGGCATTGTGCTTAAAATAATACGGAAACACGGTGTGGTAAAAGATCCATTTCCCAAGAGATCTGGATAACCAAGGCTCATCTCCGTTTTGCTAGATGAGAATGCGTACGAAGAAGGCTCTGCAAACCGTAAGGCTGTGTGCAAATATAACTTATTATTACTGAGAAATCTGTCCCGAAGAGGGGAAATGGCTTGGTTCATATTGCACCACCAATTACAGGTGAGGCTGGCGCCAGGACCCAGGTCTCCCGAGGCCTGTCCTGCCCGCTGTTTTTCATTAACGCACAGCACCTGCCACCTGCTCCCTGATGCAAAGGTCCCCTCCCTCCCAGCCACATCTGGGACTAATGCCCTAAGCCAGCACCCAATACACTTCAAGTTCTGACCAACCAGAATCGAGAAGCAGGCAGAAAACCCAGCCGGGCATTTCCCAGCATCAGAAGCGAGAGGCTTTTGGCCTCGCCCGCAGGACCGGGCAGTTTCCCTGGAGGGCTGCTCCCGCCCGAACCCAGGAGGCTCTCCCTCTAGCGGCGCCAACGCAGGACTGCAGCGCGCCCCGTCCCGGAGCCACCGTCCAGCCGCTTTCCTGAGCCGGGCTGTGCGGCCGCCGGGCGGAGAAGCGCCGGCGGTATTCCCGGGGCTGGGAAGCGGGAAAGCTCGGGAGTAACTCAGGAAAGACAACACACCGCAGGAGCCGACGCGGCTGCCCGGCTTCGCGGTCCTGCGCGCCGAGGTTGGCCACAGCTGCTGCTTAAGGAAACCGGGACCCCCCTGAGGCGCCCGCAGAGGAGGGTGGAGGTCCCCGTCAGGCCCCGGGGCGATGCAGCCGCGCTTCCCGCCCCGGGGCGCGTCCGGCAGCGGGAGGTTCCTGCGCCGCGCACGCCCACCCACGCCGGGGCTGGCGCGCTGGGGCTGGCGACGCCGGGGGACCCCGCCCCGCTGCCTCGGGCTCGCGCGGCGCGCGCGCGCGCGGGTGGGCGTGGGAGGCAGGGGCGCTACTAGCGCCGCGTATGCGCGCGCGCTCCCCCGGGCACCCTCCCGCGCAGGCCGGCCCGGCTTGGCCCCGGCGCGCGTCACGAGGGGCGGGCGGGCGGGCCGAAGGGGGTGGGGCCGCGGACCGGAGGGGCCCGAGCGGCGGCTGCCGAGCCCAAGCCGGAGCTGAGCGAGGGCGGCTGCGGTCCCGGCGGCGGTGGCGGCGGCGGCGGGAGAAGATGGTGGCGCTGGAGGTAGGAGCGGCTGGAGCGGAGCTTTATTCCCAGGCTTGGCACCAGCGCTGTCATTAGCGCCGCCTGCTCCCGCGGGCCCGCGGACCCAGCTGTCAGGCAAGGTACCACAGCCAGAGCGGGAGGGGGGTGCCCGGCGCTGATGCTGCCCGCGACGGAGCCCCGGTCCTTGCCGGGGGGCGGGGGCGGTGGTGCTCCCGGGCGCGACACGGGCTGTAAGGAACAATAGTGCGGATGACCGGGGACAGCCGGCGACATCCAGGGGCAATGCCTTTAGCCATCGAGCCAACGGGGCGGGGGAAGGAGGCGCTGAAGGCAGGGACGCCTGGTGTCCGGTGCGCGCGGAGATGCGGGGCTTTGGAGGCAGCGGGTGTGCCTGATGACAGTCATGCAAGGAGCGTGTGTGTGTGTGTGTG
>ML104831.1:0-47883 GCA_003697995.1 Taxidea taxus jeffersonii
TTTTTTTTTTTTTTTTTTTGAGAGTGCTCTACTTTAAATCAAGCTGAGAGGAGTAAACTCCCGCAGGCGGGCGTCTCCCTTCATCTTTTTGGGAAAGGCAAGTAGACAAAAATGCTGAAAGCTTCCCAAAACGCTGTTAAATTCCTATCTATTCAAATGGACATGAAATAAGGAACCTTCCCCCACCTCCCAGAAAGTAAAGACAGAATCACGTAAACATCTCCTCAGAAGCAGGAGGGCAGCAGGCCTCTCCTCAGCCTCCGTGGGGTCCACAGAAGACAGGGGCGGCCTGTACTTACACAGATGGCGAGAGCGCCTGCCCCCATTCTCGCAGGAAGTGCCTGGCAGAAGTGATGAAGCCCAGATGAGAGCATCAAAATGACAGCGAAATATGAAAATCCCATTCAGTAGACAGGCTCTCATTTGAAAACCAGCTCTGGATCCGGAGGCCTCACAGCAAGCGAAGGGCAGCTCCTAACATTTTCGGAAGTGTGGTTTTGTTTCTCATTCGGCTGAACCCACATGGCTGGCAGGACAGCCTGGAGTTGAAACCTGATCCAGAGCGTCCAGTATTGGCAAGTCGAGGATGTCACGTGACATGGGCCTTAAGTTGCTGACATCTTTTTCTTAAACCTGACTTGCCAGATACCACACACAGGCTTTCTCTGTTCAGAAAACGCCAATCACCTCGTGGCATTCTTTAACAGGATTTGGTGCAAAACGTGAAAATGCAAACTTGCTTCCTCGTTGCTACTCCTAAGAAAACCTCACTTATTCACACTCAGGTTGCAATCTGCAGGCACGTTCCTCACTTTTCTGAGGCACTTTTCACTTCCAGTGCCCCTTAGAAACCAGTGAAATTCTATCAAAATTTTCTTCCCTCCACTTTTATTCTATCAAAATTGTTCTAAATGAAGATACTCATTTTATGTAGCTGCTACCAGCTTCTAATTACTTTTGAATTGTCTTATTAACATATAATGGTGATAAACATAAAACAACACGTTTCTAGACTTCTGCAATTCAACATGTGTGATTTATAGTCTGGAAAATTAGCCTCTAGTTGATCTTTCAATAATGTCCTACTTCATATGCTGTGTCATTAAAAAATGGGACAGACTTCACAATTTCCAAATATCTGAACTGATAGCTAAAATATCCTTTTTATATAAGCCAGAAGAAAACTATTTTTTTATCACCACTTTTTTAATCAAATCTTTTTTAGTGGCAAATTTGAGAGAATGCTGGCTAACACTACATGAGGAGTTTCACTTTTCCCAATTTTAAAAGACTTAAATTGCCTCCAATAACAAAACATAATAAAGTCGCATCTTAAGGGGATGGGGTGGGAAGACAAAGGAAGGCTGGAATCAGCTCTCCATTTAATGTTTCGCTTCAAATCTAGTATACTTTGTATGTTTCTAGTCAACCAAGAGTACCACCCAGAGCAAAGCCAGGATAGAAAATTGTGATAAGCAAGCTATAGAACATGACAAAGTACATTTTACTTCTATGCATACATATAGAACATTGTAAAGATTACCTCCTCAAAGGCAGCACAACACAATCCCATACAAAGGAGTGGGAGTAGGGGCATGGGCATAATCTTCTCCACTGAAAAATAAAACTTTTTTTCTATACCTAATCTAGATTTTATCATTTCTACTCACTCACTAGAAAACTAGTCCAACTGCTAAATAAAATTATAAAACTTTTTCTAATTCATTAAAAATGTGTCTCCTTTTTATGATTATATATGTATTACCAGTTCTTGGTGAAAAATAAAAGCCTGAAGGTTAGGTCACCTAGAGGCTCATCACCCAACATTACTCAATCAACATTTATTACCTATGCTGGGTCAGGCACTATGCTATAGAATATACAATGATAAAAAAGACCTAGTACCTTCTCTCATGGATCATCCAATGGGAGGAGGGAGGAATGAAAATAAGTCATTGAAGCTTTTTGATTAGTAATTGCAGAGGCACTAATAAATAAGCAGAGATGAGGTACTGAAAGAGAATAAATAACAGAACACCTAGAAACATTTAGCATATTTCCATTCTTTCATGTTTTAAAAAAATATGATTTAAATCTAGTTTCTGATAGTTTTATGTTCTGATTTTTTTCACTTAACACTGTATTACACACAGTAGCACAAGCATGCTCCTATACTGTTAACAGTATAAATAATTATCACTTATAATATTACATTCTGTATAAAAGTTTGAGTCATTCTCCCATTTTCAGATATTTACATGGCCTCTGATTTTATGTATGTATGTAAGTAATGCTCTATCCTCATCCTGATTATTTTCCAATCAAGACTCCAGAAATCGAAGTTTCTCGATCACAGAGAATATTAACATATGCTAAGGCTCTTGACATGACTGACTCCAGCAGTTTACATTCTATAATTCAAGCTACCCAAGTATGAATAATTTGTAAAATATTTCCTAATTTAATAGATGAAAGGGACTTCTCATTCTAAAACTTATATTTCTTTTTATTATTAAAGATAGGAAAATTCCTCATTAGTCATTTGTATTTTCTATTCTATGTGTTGCTTTGTCCATTTATCAAATGGAAACTTACCAAGTCTCCTTTATAAGCTCATTTTAAGGATTAAATGATACAATCTATAAAATGCACTTAGTGCAGTACCTGGAAAATGGTAGTAAAAGTAATAATTTTGGATGCTTATCATATGGTTGGATTCTAGATCAGGAAATTTTCTTGATATATAGTGAAAAATGAGGATCTAAATCGATGCAATTTTTATTTTGCATTTAACTACTGTGGCCCACACTGGTAACTCTCTCCAGTATGCAATCTGATGCTATTTGAGCTGCTTCTCCCTCTTAGTTGGGGCTGAGCCCATAGTTGTGCACCCAGAGACTACATTTCCCAACCTTTCATACCAGTAGATAGGGCCATATGACCATGTACTCATTAACAGAGTGTGAATGGATAGGATATATATGACTTCTGTGTCACATGCCTCACAGGAAATCTCTTACTCCACGTTTGCTCTCCTTCCTTTTCATCATATGCTGGAATGTGGGTGCACTTCACTTCCACCATGGAGAGAAGAGAATCTCAGCAGAGGAAAGAGTGAGTAGATGGAAAGGATAAGGAAAAACATAGACCTCTGAAAGACCTTGTGGTGTATGGCTACATTAACAAGCCTGTATCAATTAAACTCTGACATGAGAAAGAAATAAAACTCTCAAATATGCTACTATATTTGAAAGTCCTATGTGTGTATAAAGCAAGTTATCTTTAATATACTAACCAAATGACTCTGCCCCATTTATTGGACAAGTTATTCATTTCCCATGTATGATACTAACCATACTACATATTAAATTCAGATATACATACATACATATGCACAACCAGGGTCTCTTTCAAGCTAATAGATTCTATCTAGTTGTTTTCTTTCTTTCATAGTCTGTCTAGTTTTATTCCATTTCCATAATATTTGAATAACTATATTTTTATAATTTAAATAGCTGATAAAGATAGCCCTCTCATCTTTTTCAAAGTTTTATTGCTCCTTTCCAATTTTTCATGATGGATTTCAAAACCATTCAGTAATGTTAGAACTTTGTTAGAGTATCAAAATATTATATCTTGTATTATTTCTAACACATTTAAACGTCTTATTCCTGTTTTAGATAATACTACACAAGGATGACAAAAAATCTAATCCTAATTTTCACAAGTTCTAACATACTATTATAAGGTAAAATTAGTACCGTGACAAATTTTTATCCTTATTCTTGATAATGACTACATTTCACTGCAGAAACAAAAAAACTAAATAGGCCATTTAACAAAGGCACTAAAAGACATTCTTCACATCAAGCAATGTTTCTCCATGGAATGTATCTGAAAATAGAGTCTCAAATATTTGAGATGAAAGTGATAGAGTCCAATTCCAGAAAGTTCTCTGAGCTGGCAAATATATATATTCCTAAGTACTGATTTACAAAGAGTCTTAAGACACATAAGCCACAAACAAAAGATCTGCTGATCTAAAATATGTGCTGTGTTTTCTTTTCCCCCCAGAATGAATAAAGGAATTGTAAAAAGTACTTTTCAGAACAGTTCGCTCTGGTGGGCTAATTCCATGACTACTCCCAGAAATGCTGAATACCAGGTCAGGACAAAGGATGTCCTATTTTCAAGATCGTGGGCTCCCTGGAGGAAGAAGTCAAGGGGACTTCACAACTGATGGTCAAGCCCCTAGAACTCTGTCATTCAAATGATCCTCTAACCTGGGGAAGTGTGATGAAGGAAGCTTAAAAGGCCAGGTTATTCTGTAGCCTCCAAAAATTTAAAAATGCTTCAAAGTCGAGCTCTCTGATATTAACCGGCAGAGCTATCGGTTTTCAAAAGACAGGATCTCTTCAGCTGGAGCAGCACTAACAGTTGTCAGAAGAACAGCAGTAGTCAGCAGATATAGTACTGCAGGCCATTAGCAGAGACCAGCAAGTATAATGGGGTATGGTGCTGGTGGCATTGACAGCATCACCCACCTGATGCCCATGGAAATGGGACATTGGAGGCTTTTCACCCTGAACTCTGTCTCTACTCCAGCTCTACTTCTATCTCAGCTATAGCTCCAGGAGTATCCTAGCCTTGACCGTAATCAATGGTGTCCAACCACATAGGAAATCAGAAGTCACTTAGTCAACAACTATTATTGATGTACTATCTCTTGACCAGAGAGGTTCAGATATTTTGGGTTTTGATTCCTTAGCAGTATAAAACAAGATTACTTATTCTAGGTCAGGAGTCAGCAGACTATAGCCTGCAAGCCTCACGTGGCCACCACAGGTCCAATCCAGCTACTCCAGCCCATCTCTAGTGGCACCCATCTGTTTACATATGGATGGCTGCTTTGGTACTACAGCGGCCAAGGTTCGTAACTGCAACAGAGACTGAAACGAAGGCCCACAAGGCCTAAAACATTTACCATCTGACCCTTTACAGAAAAAGTTTGCTGACCCTTGCTCTGGGGTATTCTGTAACATTACTGGGCATGAGAATCCTCATGGAGCCATAGAAAGAATATCCTATGGGCCTTGGCTCCTTGAAAAACAACAGGAAGTAGGTCTTGGGTTTATTAGTCTACTTTGTTAAGACTGCTCCATTACCTAGCCTTGGGGCTATTTTTACCTTCTAATTATTTTCTGAAGGGTTTTCCAAAAAGAGGTCCAATTCATAATCTGATGCTCATATTTCTTTTCTGAAACCTAGATGTATTCTCATCCCATTTAAGGGAAAAAAATTACCATCCTCCCAGGAAAAGATCGATTGTTCGGCAGCCATGGTAACAAATAGCCAATATAATTTATTTTAAACCTGTTCATTCAATCAGCAACTTGCCTCAGTAAACCAAGTGGTTTTGCAAGCCAACCGATCAGTAACAGCCCAAACAAGAAGGGGCTCACTCTGGTAAGCAAGACTTCAAATGTCAACCAATCAGTAATTGTCTCATCGAGTAACCACTCTTCTTCCAATGATGTCACCCTCCTGAAAACCCACCAGTCCTAACTCCCCACTTTCTAAAAACCCTCTGTAGTTATCAGTTTGCTCTGCTCAAAAAGACCAGTAGAGCTTTCCCCCACTATGATAGTCAATAAATTTACCTTTGTCTTTTTGTCAGGTACATAGCACTGGTCTCATCATTCTTTGACATGCCTCTAGCTAAGACATCCCAATTCCGTGGGTCATTATTTAAGCCCCACTGTTTGACCTGCATCTATTACTACCTCACTAACTTGCCTAATGCCCCTTTATCCAGCCCCACTTATGGCCCCACCTTAACTCTTGGCATGCTTCTTGGCTAAGGCTAGACTGCTTGATACCATTCCCTATCCTTCTCTGGAAGCCAGAGCAAGTCCACTTTGCCAGTGTCCATGGAAGGAGAGAATCAGACCCAGTGCTGTAAGAAGTGAGCAAGAGTGCTGATGGGAACAGGAAGGTCCATTCCTCAGGCCTGGGAAACAAGACAAGAGCACCGTTTTCTTTTGAAAACAATTTATTTTTCCATTAAGTTTGCTAAAACCATAATTTTACTTCTAAACTTCTAAAGCACTTAATGTACAATGTGCACCTATTACTATTCTACTAATTATGGCTAAGATGAGATATAAAGATGGTGTATTACTTGAGCTATGAAGTATATGGAGAAAAAAATTTAGGACACAATTTGCAAGTCTTGAGAAGGTATTCTGTTTGGCCATTTTATCTCACCTGCTTAATGATCTGAAAGACCATGTACCTAGGTGGGAATTACCATTACTAGAAATAAGGATCAACATAAACACTTTAATACCCATTGTTCTTTACTCTGCCTGTTTCACAGTTGATGATTACCTCATGGCCCCTGAAGGCACTTGAGTCTTAATCCTTCAATTAGTAAATACAATACACTAAACTGAATAATCAAATTTGAAATGTGTGCCCTTAGTACCTAAGAATTTGATGACAGGAAAAAATGTGATGGAAGGAAGTGACTGGAGCTAGAACTTCAGGCACTAGGTGTTGAGGTGACTTCTACAGAAGTCATTGATTAGGATGGCAGGGGAAGGAGAGGGCATTCTAATGTGGGCCTGTGTGGTGCACAATCAGCATGAAAAGTAAGGGACTTTAAACAGAAGAATAAGAAATCTCGGCGGGACCCCAAACAATTAAGAACCTCTGTAGGTTCTTATATAGAAAATAGCTTGACAAAAGTAGTGCCAGGTTAATTGGAGGTCTAAAATGTACTAGAATAAAAAGGAAACTTCTTATAAATAAATGGGCCCTGTTAACAAATGCCCAGCTGAGAGGGAAATATCTTGAATTTAGCTGAATTTATCTTGAATTTATCAAGAAGCTGAAAGATAAATCACAAACTTTGTAGAAAGAACTTGTAAGACCGAGAATTGACTTTATATAAGAGGCAAAAGAGGTGTCATGTAGTCAAGAAAAGCATGAAGGATGATTCTAATGTTTGATTTCCAGGACAATGAAATACTGCCTAATACATAGGGTATCTTAAACTCTAGTCTGCCTAGCAAAGTTCCAATTTATGGTTGCTGATTCAGTGCAATTATTAGTAGCATCCCCTTTCAGTGTTTTTGGAAAAGCTGAGGCTAAGGGGTGACAGCAAAGGGCGCGACCAGAGCATTAGAAGGACTCTCTCCTACCAGGATCCTAAGAAGACAGTAATCAAGACTTCCATTTTTATATGTGGAACCTTAAAGTACAGAAAGAAGAAAAGAATGTCAGTCATGTAGAGAATAATATCGTATAGTCTAATTAGAGTCCTAGAAGGAGATTAGAGTGAGAATGGACTAAAAAAAAAGTCTTTGAAACTAAGAGCGGAAAATTTTCAATTGATAACAAACATTAACCCTTAGCTCTACAAACATTTAGAAGGATAAAGAAAACCACACATATTTTCGACACTACTAACCATGAGAGTTAAAGGAAAAAAACCTTGAAAGTAAATCAGAGAAAGATACTTTACCTTTGATGGAACAGTAAGAATGACAACTTGGTTCTCATAGGAAATACTGGAGACCAGAAAATAATGGACTGATATGTATGAAGTATTTTTGAAGGGGGTGGAGGAGGCAAAGAAACTCTTACAAAACTAAAATTACATATCCAGAGAAAATATTCTTCAAAAAAATGAAGGTGAAATAAAAACATTTTCAGATAGATGAAAGCTGAGTCAATTTGTCATCAGTAAATTCACACTATGAGAAATGCTAAAAGGCATTCTTTGGGTGAAGGAAAGTGATACCAGATGGAAAAACTGGATCTACTAAGAGGAATGAAAAATGTTGTAAGTGGTAAATATGTGGAGGCAGGTTGGATTTTCAGCAGAAGCTGTGGGTGTCTTATGTGATTTGCTGTGATTCTGTGGGACACTGGCAACCAGGGACAGCTCAAAGATGGTTTTTGGGTGCCATGAAGAGATGCTGGGCAGCCTCCTCATCAAGCTTCAGCATCTCCTAAAGAAACTGTATGAGATTATGGGAACTGAAGCCATGAACTTCCAGTCCTCATCACTTCAGATTTTCTTGGGGGATGAAGGCATGGTCAGTGATCCTTGGATTTTGTATTGTTCTCTCATCTAGGGTTCAAGTTTTCACTCATTCATATCAACTCTATAAAGGAGAAAAAGCCAAGTGTACAATTTACCAAACTGTCTAAAATGCAAAATTCTTAAAATTTAACTACCTTGGAGAAAGTAGGATAGATATCCTAGAATCATCCTTAAGAGATAACAGTCTTCATGAGGAGTGATCAAGAATGACAGGAAGGGAGGCAATGGGTAAAAAGCTAAATGGATCCTATTCTGTACTTGAGGGTGAAATACATTTTAGAGAAAAAGAACTAGCAGAAGAAAAATCTAAATATTCAAACCCAGATGAGTTGATCTTCAACTTTACAAAAAGGACAATGCCACAAGAACACAAATCAAAGTCCATGATATCCCTAGGGACTTTTCTAAATATCACTCCCAACAGATGGCATTTGGATATGATCCTTCACTAAAAAGTCTTTCTCTTCATTGGAAAGATGTTTTCACTGCTGGCCCTGTGCATTTTCACCTTGGCAACAAGGCTTCATTCCTCTACCTCTAACTTCAGTGCAAGGTCCTGTGGGCCAGTTTATGAGATGAGAACCTGAGAAGGCCTATGCTGACCATCTCAAAATACTCCACCAGGAGATATTCTGGACCACCACATCCTATAAGGGAAGCTTTATAGAAATATCCATTTTAGGTTTAATAAGTAAGCTTTATAAGTTTTATTTGAAGATCTTAAAAATGGTTTAAAAGAAACACTGTCTCAGTTTAGAATATTTATTATATAGTTACCCTACTAACAGAAGGAACTGATTAGTCAGGCAACAGAACATGTTTGAATAGGAAGTTGCATTTGATTTCAGGCGGACTCCAGAAATCAGTCACACGGTGGGAGGAAATTTCAGTAGGAAGTATACATTAGGAGCCTTTTCATAAATATCTCAAAGGCTGCTTCAGCCTTCCTTGGCTTCTTTAATCATCATAGCCTATTTATTCTAGCTCCGAAAAAATTTTCAATTCAATTTCCTCTCCGTTTCTTGCAGCCATTTATTTTTAATTAAAGAATGTTTAAATGTTGTGCCTCATTAGCACTCCTTTCGTACAACTACACTACTAACTACACTTATGAAACAGATTTGATTATGTTACTTTCCTGCTCATTTCTTTCTCTTTAGGTCTAAAGGCTCCTTATATTACCTTCAAGGGATCTGTGATCATCCAAGTAATTATATCTGAATTTTGAGGGTATACACATAGAATTGAGCATCTATCTTCATATTTTTTAACTTTTTTAAAGAATAAAAACTGCTGGCTTATAGATTAAGTTCCAAACTCCTTAGCATGGCTTTCAGAGTGTTTCAAAATCGAATTCCATACTACTTTTATCCCATTATATACTTTAAATTCTAGCCTTTCTGCTGTGGTGGGCTGGATAATGGCCCTCCCACAAATATGTCCACTTCCCAGTTCCCAGAACTTGTAAATACGTCACCTTGCATGGCAAATGGGATCTTGCAGGTGTATATAAGTTATAGATCTTGAGATGGGAAGATTATCCTGGATTCTCTGGGCTCAATCTAATCATATGGGTTCCTAGAGGGTAAGAGGCAGAGGAGCTTCCATAATACAAAATAGCCCAGTGAAACTGATTTCAGATTTCTGATCTCTAGAACAGTAAGAAAATAATGTTGTGTTGCTGGAAGTCACTAAGTTTCTGGTAATTTGTTATAGCACCAATAGGAAACAAATACATTGTTGTTCTTTAAATTAAGGTGTACACTGTCCCACTTCAGAACTTTTGTTTATGATCTTGTATTTGCCAGAAATGTCTTTGCAAATGTTATATTTTTTTTCAACGCCCAGCACCAATGTCACTAACATTCCTGACTATCGCTGCTTCTCTGTATGCACATACATACGCCTGGTTTAAACCACTAGTAAAATATTTACACATGGGATTGTTATAGTTTGCAAATCTACCTTTCTAGATTGAAATCTTTTGAAGATAGAGTAATATCTTATGGTATTTCCTTCCAAGCCTCACAACAAATATTTGTACAACTAATGCATTAAAATGTGTGGTGAGAAATCTTTGGTTGTCACTGGAAGCACTTTAGGACTCACTTCAAAGTCAGGATAAGAAATAGGGATCCCATGAGTGTCATCAGAAAAAAAAATTGAAAGTGTGTGAGCATAGACATGATGTGTAAGGGATTTTAGAGGAAAAAAATCCAGAGGTCTGAAAAAAGAAAAAGAATGAAAAATAATAGTGTGGAAAACAGGTGAAAGTAGTCAAAAGGTACAAACTTGCATTTATAAGATGACTAAGTCTTGCAAATGTAGTGTTCAGCATAGTGACTATAGTTAATACTTTCCTTATTTTTAAAGCTACTGAGTAGATTTTAAAAGTTATCATCACAAGAAAGAAAAATATGTATGTACAGGGATGTGAGATGATGGATGTTAAGTAAACTTACTGTGGTGGTCCTTTAGCAATATATATATTATGGAATGTTGTACATCTCAAATTTATAGTTATATGTCCATTTTATCTTAATAAAATGGAAGAAAAATGATATAAAGATTTTTAATCCTATAAGAAAATTGAATTATAACCTATAATCCCAATAATATAAATTCTATAAGAAGGAATAAGCAGGAGTATAGTACTCATGGAAAGATAGGTTTGTAACCCTTAATATTTGAGTTCATCATTTTCAACATTTTTTTACCAAGAAGATTCCACTAAATTTTTTCAAATCCTTCCTCAGAATAAAGGTTAAGTTGAAATTCTTGAGGAAATTACTTTTGAATTTTGACTTTTTAAAATAAAAGCCACTCTTAAAATAATCATGTACGATTTATGGCTGGCATAGACACTGACCTATTACAAGACTAATAAATAATATAGTTTATATATTTTTTTAAATTCAGAAATTAAAAAGCAAACCCCCTTTTGTTATATATAAAACATATTAATATATTATAATTCATATATGTATGGAAAAAATAAGAAAATATTCCTATTAACTGAATAACTATTCCCAGAAAAGAGAATTAAAAGATGTTTAGCCTCATGAAGGGAGTGTAGGGAGAAGTTACTAATAACTGTTTATTGCCAAAAGCTTTCACATATGTTCTCATTTAGTTACAACAATTCCACAGAAACATATTATTTATGTTTGTCAAACGACACTGAGGTTCAGACTTACATAGCCAATAATGGGCAAGGCTAGGTTTCAAACCTATGCTGAGACCTATGTTTTCACAAATGCATTAAGTTAAGAAAGGCAAAGCCCTGTTTGGAATGCACCTGGTTTTCATTGTGACTAGGCTAAGGGTAATGGCATGAACATCCCTGCCATTTACAAGGTATAAATAGCAAACCAATATTCCAGCTGAGAAAAATATTAGAATAAAAAGGGGTTCCTTTAGAGTTTTTAAAAATATTATTAAACACATGTACTTATATTATCTCATTTAATCAACATAAAAAAAAAGCTAGGGTATAAAGACTGACATTCCCATTTTACAACAACAACAAAAAAAACAATGGAAACTCAGAAACCGAACTACTTGCTCAATCACACAACTGATAAAATGTACAAACAGAATAGAAACTCAAGCCTTCACTTATTTACTCACTTAACAATCAAATATTTACTAAGATAATACCATGTGCCAATTACTATTGCAGACTATGTTTCTCTCCAGTGGATTATTTTTAATGGATATAACTTAAATTCCTGGGAGCCTTTAAACTCATATGAGTTATAATATGCTAGGCTGTCATGGGTCATGAACTATTAGGAAAGATGGAGGGGTGCTGCTATAGGACTGCTGTGCATTCATGTGGCAGTCAACTGTTTAATAATATCTCACATAACTACAGCTGTAATAGTTTATTATTTATAGAATAATTGGTGTTAGATCTCTATTTTATATGTAAAAATGCTCTTCTTCATTGAACTATATCAAAACTCCTACTGATCAAACACTTAACTACTGCAACCTAAGATAAATCAATTTCCTAATCATTGACATCAAAGAGCCTCAAACTAGGGAAGGTGAAAAGATGGCAGAATGAGAGGACCCCAAGCTCACCTCATCTTATAGATACAAAAAGATAACACTTACATCAGTATAAATAACCTAGAAAATGACCTGAAGACTGGCAGAACAAACTCCACAGCTAAAAGCAGAGAAGAGGCCACATCAAAGATATCAGGAGAGTGGCGCCTGGGTGGCTCAGTGGGTTAAAGCCACTGCCTTCGGCGCGGGTCATGGATCCCAGGGTCGTGGGATCAAGCCCCATATCGGGCTCTCTGCTCTGCGGACAGCCTGCTTCCTCCTCTCTCTCTGCCTCTCTGCCTACTTGTGATCTCTGTCTGTCAAATAAATAAATAAAATCTTTAAAAAAAAAATATGTCAGGAGAGTGGAGACACAGTAGGAAGTGAAATAGATCAGGGCTGTTGAGGGGTTGGAGGTGATGGGGTACACAGGCATGGAGAATGGCAAGAAACACGCTATCACACCTGGGAGGCTGCACAGGGAAAATGAATCCCCATGAATTTTGGCCTTGAAAACCAAGGGGACCCAATTTTGTGAGTTCTTCCAACCAGCAGGACTTAATTCCTGGAATTTAAAAAAATCAGCAGCTTGGTTCTCGGAAAGATGGGATGGCAATAGAAAGCCAAGTTCCTGCCCTTAAAGAGACAGCACCACAAAGAGCCCTCTGATGATACAGCACAGAAGCAGCAGTTTGAAAAACACCGAGGGCATATGGGAGAAAGAGCTCTTTACTCATCTCAGAGCCTGTTCTGAAGGGGCAGAGATCCCAGGAAGACTCCTCCAAGAAAAAAGATGCTGGCAGGTACCAATTCCCTCTTCTGCCCCTCAGCATAAACACACAGTGTCAACATTCACTACCTAACATGCTTACATCAAGCCCTGCTCTCCCACACTTCAGTAGATCAGCCATTTCTAGTCACACTTGCCTCAGTCCTATTGCCATGGGTCCCTACAGCCCAGAAGACCAGTGCAAACTTTGCCAATACGATGTCTCCTGATGAGCATGCTTTATGAGGTGTTGGTCTAGGTGGTGGTGGTGTGGCAACAGACCCTGCAGAACCCCACTGCACACCATGCTAAAAGTGCACCTGCCCCTCCACCCTACACCCAGCCCTGGAGCTGGTGGCAGCCGGTGTCATTTCACAAGCAGACTGACACACACATTTTAAAAACTGTGCACTCGGGCCAGGAACCAAACACTGTCACAACAGGCAAAAAGAGACTCTGCAGAAGAGTGCAGGACACATGCAACACACACAGGAGACGCTCCCTGAAATGCCAGGTTCTGGGTAACAGGGAACACTGCACTGCAGGGCACTATGGGACCTCTTCTTCATTAAGCCATTACTTTCAAATGCAGGAAGCATAACTGACATTCCTAACACACAGAAACCGAGTTAGACAAAATGAGGAAATAGAGGAATATGTCTCAAATGAAAGACCAGGACAAAATCACAGCAAGAGACCTAAGTGAAATGGAGATAAGTAATACGTCAGAGAATTTAAAGTAATGATCATAAAGACACTCACTATACTTGAGAAAAGAGTGGAGGACATTAGTGAGACCCTTAACAAAGAGACACCAAAGAATCAGTCACAGGTGAAGAATACAATACATGAAATTAAAAATACAAAAGATGAAACAAATAGCAGACTACAGGAAGCAAAAGAATGAATCAGTGACCTAGAGAACAGTAATGAAATGTAAACAAGCTGAGCAGGTAAGAGAAAAAAAAAATTATGCAAAATGAGAACAGACTTAGTGACTCCATCAAGTGTGATGGAGTGATGGAGTGATGACATTCATATTATAGGGATCGCAGAAGAATAAGAGAGGGAAAAGGGTCAGAAAATTTGAAGAAATAATAGCTGAGGGATGCCTGGGTGGCTCAGTTGGTTAAGCAGCTGCCTTCAACTCAGGTCATGATCCCAGCATCCTGGGATCGAGTCCCACATTAGGTTCCTTGCTCAGCAGGGAGCCTGCTTCTCCCTCTGCCTCTGCCTGCCACTCTCTCTGCCTGTGCTCACTCTCCCTGTCAAATAAATAAATAAAATCTTAAAAAAAAAAAAATAGCTGAAAACTTTTCTAATTTGGGGAAGGAAACAGATATCCAGATCCAGGATGCACAAACAGTTCCCAACAAAATCAACCCCAGGAGGTCCACACCAAGACACATAGTAATTAAAATGGCAAACAGTAGTAATAAAAAGATAATTTTTAAAGCAGCAAGAGAAAAGATGATAATTACATACAAGGAAACCCCCATAACAAGGAAACCCCCATAAGGCGATCAGCAGATGTTTCAGCAGAAACTTTGCAAGCCAGAAGAGAGAAGCATGATATAGTCAAAGTGCCAAAAGGGAAAAATGTGCAGCCAAGAATACTCTACCCATCAATGCTAATATTAAGAACAAAAGGAGAGAAAAAGAGCTTCTCAGACAAATGAAAGCTAAAGGAGCTCATGACCACTAAATATGTCCTCCAAGAAAGGAGGACTCTGAGTGGAAAGACCATGAGTATGAAAAGTGGGAAACACAAAAGCAGTAAAAATAAATATATCTGTAAAAAAATCAAAGGACTCACAAAATAAATGGATATAAAATATTACATGACGTACCTAAAATGTGGGGTGGAAAGGAGTAAAGAATAGGCTCAAAATTAACTCAATATACACTACTATATGCAGAAGATGTTATACACAAACCTAATTGTAACAAGTCAAAAACCAGTAATAGATATGCAAAAAATAAAGAGAAAGGAATCAAGTATATCACCAATGAAAGCCAATGAGCTATAAAAGAGAGTAAGTGAAGAAAGGATCAGAGAAAAACTAAAAAACCATGAAACAAGTAACAGAATGGCAACAAACACATATCTATCAATAATTTCCTTGAATGAAAGTGGACTAAATGTTCTAATCAAAAGACACAGGGTGGGACGCCTGGGTGGCTCAGTTGGTTAAGCAGCTGCCTTCGGCTCAGGTCATGATCCCAGTGTCCTGGGATCGAGTCCCACATCCGGCTCCTTGCTTGGCAGGGAGCCTGCTTCTCCCTCTGCCTCTGCCTGCCACTCTGTCTACCTGTGCTCGCTCTCTCTAACAAAAAAATAAAATCTTAAAAAAAAAAAAAAATCTTAAAAAAAAAAAAAAAAAGACAGAGGGTGATGGAATGGATAAAAAAGCAAGATCCAGTGGTGCCTGGGTGGCTTAGTGAGTTAAGCCTCTTCTGCCTTCGGCTCAGGTCATGATCTTGGGGTCCTGGGATAAAGCCCTGCATCAGGCTCTCTGCTCAGCAGGGAGCCTGCTTCCCCCTCTCTCTGCCTGCCTCTCTGCCTACTTGTGATCTGTCAAATAAATAAATAAAATCTTTAAAAAAATAAATAAAAATTTTTTAAAAAATTAAAAAATGATCCATCTATATGCTGCCTATAAGAGACTCATCTCATTTCAAACCTAAAGATACCTGCAGATTCAAAGTGAGTGGATGGAGAAATATTTATCATGCAAATGGATGTCAAAAGAAAGCCAGGGTAACAATACTTACATCAGACAAAATAGACTTTAAAACAAAGACTGTCCAAGAGACAAAGGACACTACCTATGCATAAAGGAGACAATCCAATAAGAAGATAACAATTGTAAATACTTATGCACCCAACAAGGGAGCACTCAATACATAAAGTAATTAATAAAAACAAAGGAACTATCTGTTAGTAACACAATAGTATGGGACTTTAACATCCATGGACAGATCATCTAAACAGAAAATCAACAAGGAAACAATGGCTTTGAATGACACATTGGATGATATATTAGAAATATTCCATCCTAAAACACCAGAATATACATTCTTTTCAAGTGCACATAGAACATTCCCCAGAATAGATCACATATTGGGCCATAAAACAAGTCTCAACAAATTTAAAACGATTTAAAATTTTGGGTTTGCAGCAAAACTGTCCTATGAGTTTATAGCGATACAGGCCTACTTCAACAAGCAAGGAAAATCTCAAACGTAACCTTTCACCTAAAGGAGCTAGAAAAAGAACAACAAACAACCCCCCCCCCAAAAAAAAAGGAAACGAGCAGAGGGAAGGAAAATAAAGATTAGGGCAGACATAAATGACAGAGAAACTAAAAACAAACAAACTAACAAAAAAACAAACAAACAAAAATCACCAAAACCAATAGAGCAGATCAATGAAACAAAGAGCTGGTTCTTTGAAAAGATCAACAAAATTGATAAAACTTTAACCACACCCATCCAGAGAGAGAGAGAGAGAGAGAGACACAGAGAGGAGACAGATAGAGAGAGAGAGAGGACTCACAAAATCACAAATGAAAGAGGAAAAATAAAAACAGGCACCAGGGGCACCTGGATGGCTCAGTGGGATAAGCCTCTGCCTTAGGCTCGGGTCATGATCTCAGGGTCCTGGGATCGAGCCCCGCATCAGGCTCTCTGCTCAGTGGGGCGCCTGCTCCCCCCTCTCTCTGCCTACCTGTGATCTCTCTCTGTCAAATAAATAAATAAAATATTTTTTAAAAAAGGCACCATAGAAATACAAATGATTTTTAGAGAATATCATGAAAAATTATATACCAACAAATTGGACGACCTAGAAAAAATAGATAAATTTCTAGAAACATACAACCTACCAAAACAGAAGCAGGAAGAGATAAAAATTTGACCTGATTATTAGCAAAGAAACTGAATCGGTAATCAAGCTCCCAACAAACAAAAGCCTAGGACCACATGGCTTCATAGACAAATTCTATGAAACATTTAAAGAAGAGTTGATACCTATTCTTTGTGTACTATTTCAAAAAATGGAAGAGGAAGGAAAACTTCCAAATTCATTCTATGAAGCCAATGTTACCCTGATACCAAAACCTGGTGAAGACACCACAAAAAAGAAATACAGGCCAATGTGATGAATATAGAGGCAAAAATCCTCCACAAAATATTAGCAAACTAAATGTAGCAATACCAAAAAAAAAAAAAAAAAATCACTCAACATGATCAAGTGAGATGTGTTCCTGGGATGCAAGAATGGTTCAGCATTCACAAATCAATCAACAAGATACATCACATCCACAAGAGAAAGGATAAAAACCATACAATTGTTTCAATAGATTCAGAAAGACATCTGACGAAGTACAACATCCAATCATGATAAAAACCCTCAACAAAGTATGTTTAAAGGGAACATATGTCAATATAATAAAGACCTTACATGAAAAACCCACAGCTAACATCATACTCAATAGGGAATACCTGAGAGCTTTTCTACTTTTATTCAACATTGTACTGGAAGTCCTAGCTGGACCAATCAGACAATAAAAAAATAAATGGCATCCAAATTGAAGATGAAAAGGAGAAGTAAAACTTTCACTATTTGCAGATTACATATTATACACAGAAAACCCAAAGACTCCAGCAAAAAAACTCTTAGAATTGATACATAAATTCATTAAAGTTGCAGGATACAAAAGTCAAGGTATAGAAATCTGTTGCAATCCCATACACTAATAGTGAAACAACAGAAAGTGAAATTAAGAAAACAATCCCATTTACAACTGCACCAAAAAGGAATAAAATATTTAGGAATAAACTTAACCAAAGCGATGAAAGACCTGTGCTCTGAAAACTATAAAATATTGATTAAAAAAAATTCAAGACAATGAAAAGAAATGGAAAGATGTTCCATGCTCAATAGTTGGAATATTGTTAAAATGTCTATAATACCCAAAGCAATTACAGATTTAATGCAATGCCTATCAAAATACCAACAGTATTTTTCACAGACCTAGAACAATGCTAAAATTTGTACGACACCAAAAGACTCCAAATAGCCAAAGCAATCTCAAAAACGAAGAATAGAAAAGAAACAACAAAAACAAAGAGCAAACAAAAACAAAACAAGACCAAAAAATCCTGGAGGAATCATAATCCAAACTTCAAGTCATATTACAAAGCTGTAGTAATCAAAACAGTATGGTATTGGCATGAAAACCAATGCACAGATCAATGGAAGAGAACAGAAATCCCAGAAATAAATCCACAATTACATGGTCAGTTAATATTCAACAAAGGAGGCCAGAATATACAATGGGAAAAAGACAGTCTCGTCAACAAACAGTATTGGGAAAACTGGACAGCTATATGCAAAAGAAAGAAATGGGCCACTTTCTTACACCATACAGAAAAATAAATTCAAAATGAGTTTAGGACCTAAACATGAGAAACATGAGACCTGAAACCATAAAAATCCTAGAAAAGAGTACAGGGAGTAATTTCTCTGACGTCAGCTGTAGCAACATTTTTCTAGATATGTCTCCTGAGGCAAGGAAAACAAAAACAAAAATAAACTATTGGGACTGCATCAAAATAAAAAGCTTCTAGACAACAAAGGAACAACCAACAATTCTAACAGACAACCTACTGAATGGGAGAAGATATTTGCAAATGACATATCCAATAAAGGGTTAATATCCAAAATATATAAGAACTTATACTATTCAATACACAAAACCCCCAAATAATCCAATGAAAAAATGGGCAGAAGACATGAATAGACATTTCTGCAAAGACATATAGATGGTCAACAGACACATGAAAAGATGTGCAACATCACTGATCTGGGAAATGCAAATCAAACCCACAATGTGATATCACCTCACACCTGTCAGAATGGCTAAAATAAAAAACACAGGAAACAGCAAGTATTGGTGAAGATGTGGAGACAAAGGAGCCCTGAGTGCACTGCTGATGCAAATCCAAACTGGTGTAGACATTGTGGAAAACAACATAGAAGGTCCTAAAAAAATTAAAAATAGAACTACCCTATGATCCAGTAATTATACTACAGGGTATTTACTGAAAGAATACAAAAACAGTAATTCAAAGTCATATATGCATCCCTATGTTTACTGCAGCATTATTTACAATAGCTGGAAGCATCTCAAGTGTCCGTCAATAGATGGATAAAGAAAAAATGTGGTGTATATATATATATGCATATACACACAGACACTATATATATATATTATATACTATATATTGTGTATATATATACTATATATAAAAATATTTTTCATGTCTGCCTGTGCTCGCTCTCTAACAAATAAATAAAAATAAAATCTTTGGAAAAAAAAATTTTTTTCAGCCATAAAAAAAGAATGAAATCTTGCCATTTGCAACAATATGGATGGAGCTAGAGAGTATAATGAAAAAGCAGAACAGGGAAAGCTACCAAATATGTTGTACAAAATCAGCAATACCCTGATACCAAAATCAAAATACTACACACACACACACACACACACACCAGACCGATATCCTTGATAAACATAGATGATACACACACATGGGAATATTATGCAGCCATAAAAAAGGATGAAATCTTGCCATATGTAAGGATGGACCTAAAGGGTATTATGCTAAATGAAATAAATCAGACTTAGATAAATGCCCTAATGATTTAATTCATGTGCGGAATGTCTTAAATGAATCAAATGAATAAACAAAAAAACAGAATCAGATCTATAATTACAGAGAACTGATGATTGCCAGATGGAAGGGGGACAGAGGAATGGGCAAATGGATGAAGGGAAGTGGGAGATACAGGCTTAAGATGGAATGATTAAATCACTGGAATGAAAGGCACACCACAGGGAACACAATCAATGGTATTATAATATCATTGTATGGTGACAGATGGCAGCTACCCTTCTAGTGAGCATAACATACAGAGAGGCTGAATCACTATGCTGTGCATCTGAAACTAATGTAAAATTGTATGTCAACTATACTCAAATAAATGTTTAAAAACTCACCTAAAACCTTTCTCTTCTGTGACCGTAGCAATGATAAACTAAAATCACCCATTGTTTAAAAAAAGAAAACCAACAACTTAGGAACAAAGAAGTTCAGTGCAAAATTAACTCCTGTATTGTGTTAACAGAGATCTTTGTTAAATAAATCAGCCTGTTTCTTTTTAGCAGTACTGGAAACAAACTGCCCATTGAACTGAGAAATTTTAAAATTCCAGTCAGCTTCAAAATGATGTCTTAATAATCCCGTAAGTTTCTTCTCAACAAGCAGTCACGTAATTGTACATCAATTTCAGTACATGTTGATAGGGGACTTTCCAAACTGTTAGGAAGTTCCACTATTACATCCCCAAAGGAAAAGAACACAATGTATGAGATAAGGGAGAGGGAAAAACAGAAATTTGTGAACACTACAAGTTTAGAGAGAGAAGAGTTGGGGGGAAAATATGTATATGTGGGTATTGGTGGGTGTGGGTATTTAAGTGTATTTATGTATGTATACATATATATTCAAATTATTAATGCTAAAAATCTGCCAAAACCACAATATTTGTAATATGCTGTGATTTAGGATTAAAGCAAAGAACGAAAATGGGCATCTGTTTTAGGTTAAGGAAATGAGAACCCTGAGGTAATTTTGTGAATCCCTTAATAAGTACAACCATAGTTAATAAAAAATATAAGTACAACCATAGATATATAACCCACCCTCATAAATGCTCTACAGTATCATTATATGTGTATGAATTAATCTGGCCTTTCCCACCATAGTTGTCTTTTAGCTAGCTATAGCTCCTTTCAAAGCCTCCTTTCTTAGTTGAAGAGACTGTAAGTATTTCATTCTAGTTAAAAGATGTAGGAAATAATAAAATCATAGCTAGTATTAGTGCTTAGTGCAGAGTGTTAGGTACTCTGCAAAGTGATTTAAACACACTATTTCAGTTCATCCTTATTAACAAAACCACAATCAGTATGATTTTTATTCCCATTTTCCAAATGTGAAAGATTTTATAAAACCAATAGGAGATTCCATTGCTGATAGGTGGCAGAAGTACAAACCAGACTGTTTCTGGAACCCATAAAGTTTATCACTAAGATGTACTGCCTATCTGTTCTCTTCATTTTATTGTTTACATGCTTCCAAAACAATGGTTGAGATAACTGTAATATAAAAAGAGAGTTATCATTAAAATTTTTAAAATACAGTCAATAATAAGAAAAAGACAAACACTGGGAAATCAAAATGAATTAGCTACGGCAATTAAAGCACACTCTTAAGCTGATAGATTTGTGCAAGTCAGTGCTAAAATGGACATATCGAGTTCTTACGTCAGACAAAGCTAAAGTTCATCTGGAAGTCACATTTTTTTTTCTGACGTTAAAAATACTCAGAATTTATCATATGAATCCTTAAGTAAAAGAACAGTATCTCCCAAACAGTATTTTCTTTTTTAAAATTAAAAAAAATTTTTTTATTACCATATAATGGATTATTAGCCCCAGGGGTGCAGGTCTGTGAATCGCCAGGTTTACACAAACCTTCCCCAATGTCCATAACCCAACCACCCTCTCCCTACCTCCCTCCCCCTGGCAACCCTCAGTTTGTTTTGTGAGATTAAGAATCTCTTATGTCCAAACAGTATTTTCAAGATCAGTTGGGCTAAAAACACAAGATACACCTCAGAAGGTTATTATATCTCTTGTCTAAGAAAGCCAGTGGAGGAAGAGTAAATTGGATCATTTAAAACTCAAACTTGTAACTCTATTATAATCAAGGTAAAAAACTGAGCTAAGGATCTGAATCAACATTTCTCCAAAAAAAATACATAAATATAAAAAATACATAGAAACATAAATAATAAATAAGCACAAAGGGATGCTTGAATCAGCCATCAGGGAAAATCAAATCAAAACCACAATGCCATGCCACTTCACACAGGATGACGATAAATCAAAAAGATAATAAGTGTTGGTGAGGATGTGGAGAAATTGAAGGCTGCTACAGTCTAAATGTTTATGTCCCTCCAAAATTCATTATGTTGAAATCCTAATGCTCAGTGTGATGGAATCTGGAGGTGGAGTCATGAGAATGGGACCCTTGTGAATGGAATTAGTATGCTTATCGAAGAAACCCAGAGATCCCTTGCCCTTCTCCCATGTGGAGACACAGAAAGAAGGAACCATTTCTGACCCAGGGAGTCCTAACTGGCCATAACACTGAATCCGCTGGACCTTGACCTTGGACTTCCCAGCCTCCAAAACTGTGAGAAATAAATTTCTGTAGTTTATAAGCTAACCAGTCTGTGGTATTTTGTTCTAGCAATATGAATGAACTAAGACAGTGTACTCATACACTGTAAAGATGTCACCTGCTTTAGAAATAGCTCCTCAAAAGTTTAAACATAGGGGCACCTAGGTAACTTGGTCAGTTAAGTGTCTGCCTTCAGCTCAGGTCATGATCCCAGGGTCCCAGGATTGAGTCCCACGTTGGGCTCCTTGCTCAGAGAGGAGCCTGCTTCTTCTCCCCTATGCTCAGGCTCTCCCTCTTTCTCAAATAAGTAATTTAAAAAAATCTTTTAAAAAAAGTTTAAACATATTACCCAGAAATCCCAATCTGTTATATATCTAAGATAAATGAAAACATATATCCAAATGTCCATATGTACAATAGCTTGCACATAGATGTTGATAGCAATGTTATTCATAAGAGCCTAAGAATGGAAACTTAAATTTCCAACAGCTGATGAATGGATTAATAAAATGTCATATATCCATATAATGGATTATTCAGCAATAAAAGAAAATGATGTACTGATAACATACATAAAATGACATACTGATTCATCCTAGAAAATGAACCTTGCAAACTTTATGTTAAATGAAAGAAGCTAGCCACAAAGTACACGTATTATATGATTCTATTTATATGAAATGTCTAGAATAGGCAAATCCATAGAGACAAGTAGCTGCCAAAGGCTGAGGAGTAGGAGAGAGGGTTGGGGGGGGGGGGGGGAAGTGACTGCTAATGGTATGGGATTTATTTTTGGGTGATGAAAACTTTGAAAATTGATTGAAGCTGTTTGAGAAGCACTATCATGGGGCCTTTTTAAACTAGAAGCATGGAAGCCAGGCATTAATAGCAATCATCTTCAACCATAAGAGAGTCTAAGGATTGCATCATGATACTACCTACACAGCTAAATTATGGATAGTTTCAAAGCTGAATAAGCTTATCTACCAATGATTATCATTTAAGCTTTTTGGACCCTGGATCCTTTGAGGATTTGCTGAAAGCTTGGAAGAAGGTAGGCATCGTGTTACCCTGAGGAACCTAAACAGCTTCATAGACATCAGAGGAGGACTCTCTATGACTGCGGTAAAATAAGGCAAAAAACAAGATCACTGCACAATTCCATTTGATTAGAAATGTAAGAAGGGAGTGAGAAATGCAGTGCAACCACAAAAATGACCAAACATTCCCCCGTCCTAGCTTATAGGACTGACTACCATGACTTCTCCAATGACACTCTAGCCTCGCCCTCTAGATTCTGGAATAAAAATTAAGATGCTCAGGAGTCAAATTGCTCCTGCCTGAGAGCTCCCAATCCAGAAGAGATTCCTTACTCGTTAAAGCCTTCCTAAAATCACCTTAACCAAATCCTGTAACAAGCTCCATGGTTTTCCAAAGTAAGGCTGGGTCTCCCTTGCTGCAGCAGTAAGCCCAGTTTTGGCAACAGGTGTATTCCTGGTAATATTTAGCTGATGAAAAGCAATAATAAAATATAATACACCATTAAGAGTACATATAAAATTTTATGTATATTAGGACTTCCTGTTCTCATTAAAAAATGTATACACACACACTATACATGAGATAATTACATTGATACAAGAAAGACAATGGCTACACCCCAAAATGTTTAGAGTTATTATCTCTGAATGCTGGTATGCTTGTTTTCCTTTCTGCTTTTCTATATTTCTTATTTTCCTTCAAAGGTGGTCTATAGTTTAGGAAGAAAAGTGGGGGGTAGAAGAAAAACTCCCTTCTAAAAGAAGATATTATTAGAGGGAAGAACCCATATTCAAAATGGTTATCAGTATGTAAGGTGTTCAAACTTTAGCGTGTTAGAATCACTTGGGATGCTTGCTGAAAATCAAAGATTCCTGGGCTCCATCCTTGGAGTGATCCCCAGAAGCTACATTTTGGACCCCAGGTGATTCTAACCCATCAGATCTGAGGAGTAACCTTGGGGAGAAGCAGGGTTATTTCTTTCTAATTTTTTTGAAGATTTTATTTATTTATTTGAGAGAGACAGAGAGCAGCGCGAGTCAGTGGAGGTTGGGGAGGAGGGGTTGTAGGGAGGACAAGAAGCAGACTCTCCCCCAAGCCAGAAGCCTCATGCGGGCTCCATGCAGGGCTTGATCCCAGGACCCTGGGATCACAAACTGAGCCCAAGGCAGATGCTCAACTGACAGCCACCCAGGCACCAGGTTTCTGGACAAACTAGAACATAAGGATATACAGATTTACAGAGGAAGGAGAGGATATTGTAGGCTTGTAGAACAACAGCAAGCAGAGTCAAAGCCTGAAGCTGCAGGTGCTAAGGACAGGAAGCATGTGTGGTCTGGTGGTGCGCAGCGGCTTTCAGTAAAATGGATCTGACCAATCTAAAGGGACTGAGGGCTCATTTAGAGAACAGTTGGAAACCAAGTGGGTTTGGAAAGATAGAGTGGGCATACAAACTTTACTCAAGTTTCCAACCCACATTGCCACCATCACTTAGCAGATCACCAGTTTCCTCAATATGTGTCTACAAGTTTTTCAGAAAACAAGTCTAACTTTTCCTTAAACATTTCCACCAGCAATTTTCATTTTTTTGACCCTATTAAAAGTTTTCTATCTTCCTAGGAACTCATCCTCTTATCTTTGCCTATGCTGCCAGTGAACTATTAAAACCCATGGTCAGGGGCGCCTGGGTGGCTCAGTGGGTTAAAGCCTCTGCTTTCAGCTCAGGTCATGATCCCAGCGTCCTGGGATCGAGCCCCGCATCGGGCTCTCCGCTCAGCAGGAAGCCTGCTTCCTCCTATCTCTCTTTGCCTGCTTCTCTGCCTACTTGTGATCTCTGTCAAATAAATAAATAAAATCTTAAAAAAAATAAATAAAAAAATAAAACCCATGGTCAGCCAACAAGGAAACCTAGAAAACAAAATGAAGTTTAAAGTCCCCCTCAATATTTAATGTCCCTTAAAGTAGGTGAATTGTATATGGTTTTTGTGAAATTATTTCAATTGGCAGTAATTTTCAATTATTGAGAGAAATTCTACTTAATATTAAATCAGTTTAATGCTAATTTAACAGTATCATGTCCTCATCTTAAGCTTTAATTAGAGTAGCTAATTTGAGTAACTTAAACAAAAATCTCCAAATAAATGAGGGTCACTGATAAAGTAAATGAAACCCAAAAAGAAAGCAGTTCCTTTAAAAGTAACAATTTACTCTACCTAGAGATTATAACACTATTACTATTATAACACTATCAAGCATAAAGCATACTACTGAAAATGAGGCCACAAAATGTATTTGCATTGATATTATCTCAGCAAGAAAAGGAATTTGGAGCTTCACTTTCAGGTGAGTTGGAGCAGCTTCAGAAAACCCACCTTCCAATGAACCAAAGGCTATGTCTGATGAACACTGTTGCAGATTTAAGGTACCCTCACAACTAGAATGCCTTTTTGGTAGGTTAATGTCAAAAATTCCATTTTGGGGCACCTGGGTGGCTCAGTGGGTTAAGCCTCTGTCTTGGGCTCAGGTCTTCTCAGAATCCTAGGACACAGCCCCACTCTGGGCTCTCTACTCAGCAGGGAGCCTGCTCCCCCCCCCCCCCGCCTACTTGTGATCTCGCTCTCTGTCAAATAAAATCTTTTTTAAAAATTCCATTTTAAGAAATGGCAACTTTAGGGACGCCTGGGTGGCTCAGTTGGTTAAGCGGCTGCCTTCGGCTCAGGTCATGATCCCAGCGTCCTGGGATCAAGTCCCACATCGGGCTCCTTGCTCAGCAGGGAGCCTGCTTCTCTCTCTGCCTCTGCCTGCCACTCTGTCTGCCTGTGCTCACTCTCTCTGATAAATAAATAAAATCTTTGAAAGAAATGGCAACTTTAATTATGCAAAAAAATAACTTTTTCCTCTTTTCACATCTTTGAGAGTTAAAGACCTCACTTCTGATGGTATGGCAGAGCATGTTACTTTTTTTTTTTTTTTTAAAGATTTTATTTATTTATTTGATAGACAGAGATCACAAGTAGGCAGAGAGAGAGAGGAGGAAGCAGGCTGTCCACAGAGCAGAGAGCCCGATGTGGGGCTTGATCCCACGACCCTGGGATCATGACCCGGGCCTAAGGCAGCGGCTTTAACCCACTGAGCCACCCAGGCGCCCCGAGCATGTTACTTTTAAAACCAAACAGGTCTGGCTCTACTCTCCGCTCTGCCACCTACATTTGACAGAGTCACATACTTTTTAGCCTTTGTTTCGCTGTCCATAAAACAGGGGTAACACTGACCTCCCTGATTCTACAAGTATTAGGATTAAGGGCTATCACAAGAACCTAGAAGGAAATAGATACTGGTGGCAGAACTCCCTAAGAAGTGAAATGTCTTCTGATTAGAGAATAAACTGCAGTGAACAGTAAGGGATAGTTAGAAAAAAACCAAAAAATACAAAATTGCTCTGTATGGTACAGGAATAAGAATCTTTAAAATTTCACACACAGCTGAGAAGGAAGGCCAGAGAGGACCCTGGTAGAGAAAAATGTTGGAGAAAGGAGAGGATGGCATAGCAAGATGGAATAAGACTATGACCCAAAGAGAAGAGCAGACAATAAGTTACCTGTGGCCAGCCTGGCTCCTAACAAAACACATGTTCTATTTTAAGTCCCCCCCCAACTCTTGTACTTTAAATTCGCGGCAAATAGCAACCCCTTCCCCAAACAAAAAAGAAAACTAACTTCTGTAAAGACACAGCTGTCTAGGGTAAAATCTCATTAGAAGTCTACTAAATACGACCACCTTGTGTGAGGTGTTTTGAGGAAATCAAGGTGTGTGGGCTAGTGATCCAGATCTGAACTTACACAAGGTGATGAAAAGGGAACCGCTCTAAGAGATAAAGGCAGGAGCAAGCTGGAGAAGCAGCAGAAACAGGAAAATGATCCAAGTGGTATCTGGAAGGAAATTAAACCCCAGAGATATTGGCAGAGGGAGAGAAGAGTCAGGGTTTACTTCACTTAAAATATATAATTGGACCCAGTGACGCCAGTAGGCTGACGAGCAAGGGGAAGCCAGGCTGCTAACTTCTGCTTACAAGCCACCTCTGCTGGTTAGCACTCAGAAATGTCAGCTCTCTTCCCGTATGAGGAATGGATACTGTATCAGCTACAACTGTTTTCATGCTTCTTACAACTGCGGGGGCCGGGGGGGGGAGGGTTAAACTTTTGAAAGTGATATAAAACTAGCATAAAGTTGTACTTTACAAAAAATAGTCAACCCACAATGCCAAAACTGCCTGGTTGATATATCGGGTGCAGGGTGCGGGAGGCCGAGATCTACCTTCAGGAAAAGCAGGTATTTGTCAAACGCCACTTCACCGCCGAACTAGGAGATCAACGATTTTCCATCATGCCAGACACAGCACGGCTGCGGTTTTCAGGAAGGCAACTGAGCAGTTTGGGCGGGGGAGTCAGACAGTTAGAAGGCTTGGAAGGAACATATCTTTGCTGCAGTACGAAAGCTCAGGTCAGTTCCGTTCTGAAACGTTTTTAGCAACAATCTGGCCTTTGCAAATAAATGACGAATTACTGTGCTACTTTATGTTAACGAAAATGGCTAGACATTTACGCTCAGGTATTGGAGAAACTTTAGCCTTTTCCAATTTTCAAAGTCTTACACACACACATACACACACGACAGAAAGAAAAGGCTAAATGCGTTTCCTTGGTAAACAGGTGCTGCAGGAGGAAGGTGCAGCCACTCCCTTCCCCTGGGAAGGCTCCGAGGGCCCCACAAGGAACCGAGTCCGGGAAGGGGGAGAAAGCGTGGTTCATCGCAAAGGTTACTAGTGCACAGGTGCTGGCATTCGGCCCATTTAGAATGCTAAGATAGAAACGAATGGTATCTCCACTTACAATAAATCAAGGGACTCTTTGTCAAACTGCAGTTCCCTTATTATTACCGAGAAGCAGAAAGAGTAAAGGGGCGGCAGGAAATTCATGAGGGAGCCTCCCACAGCCTCACGCGTCTCCCAGGTGCAGTCGGTTTTGCACAGGGTCCTCTTCTATAGTGACTGTGACTTAAACCCTGGAGCAGCGCACCCAGGGTGGAAATAGTCGATACCCGGTTTAACCAACCCCTACTGCGCCTCAGGGACCCCGAGCTTGCTCAGGTAGGTGTTGCAGAGTGTAAGCCCTAGCTCCTCTCCTGAACCCGGTCTCCAAGGGGAGCCAGCCTTCCTGCCCTCCGCCAGCAGGCGCGTCCGCTTGCTCCTACCTTCGCTCATGATCCTGGCTCGGACTGGCCCAGTCCCAGCTGGCCGGCGCTGGTAGGCGCGGATGCAACGGCCGCTATTTGTAAACACGCCCCACGTGCGCTCGCCCAGCCCCATTCGCGTTTGGCTCGTGGCACCTGAGGATGCGCAGCTTTCTCCGGAGCCCTCAGAGGGTGCGATTTTTATAGCCTCGCCCGCAGAGGAGAGCCACTGAAAGAAGGACCAAGACAGAATGGACTTGTACTGCCCCCTGCTGGTCGGCGAACTAGTTGGCAGGCCGGAGCAGTCAGGCCATTAGCGAAACCCACGCGGCGCCTAGAGGCGCTGCAGTGGCGGCCCCGCCCCCCCCGCCCTCTCACTGGAGACTCCGCCCCCACGCCGCGCGCACTCGCCCGCGCAGGCCCCGCCCCCTCGCCGACACAGCGTTCCTGCGGGGGCGCGCGCGTGCACCCTAATCCCCCGCCTTCCGGCTCCGGCGGCGACGCTCGCCCCTCGCCGCCGCTGCCGCTACCGCACCACCAGTGTCAGCAACCCTCTAGAGACTCCATTTGCTTTCAGGGCAGTCTGGCCGCCGCGCTGTCTGGCGGGGAGCGATGCCCCCGGCCCGCTGACTGGCGTCCCCTGGGCCCAGCGCTCGCTCGCTGCGGCGGTGACACCCTGGTCGCCGGCGTCCACGGAGGAATCCGGGCTACCTCCGCGTGAGCAAAGACGTCCCGCGCTCCGGAGCTCGCCCTGCGGGGAGAGGCCCTCGCTAACACGGCTTGTCTCTGACCTCTTAATTTCAGGAGGTAGGCAATTTAGGTCCCGCTGTCACTCCAGATAATGCCTGAAAGCATTATTTGTCGGATTTTGTCATCACGCTGATAGGAGGCGTTAAATTTTCTCAGTACAGTTGCAGGATAGATATGAGTAATGCCACAGACCCTGATATTGAAAAAAAATATTTTTGGTATTTTCCTTTAGGTTTCGGAGGCACCGAGTGCTTATACAGCTCCCCACAGGAACTACTTCTGTTGGCCCATCGAGGATCATCTTTCACCAGGATTATTTTAACATCTTCACTGAGCCTTCCACCTCATACCCTCTGCCATGAGTTCTGATTTCTACCAGTGAAGTTTTTAATGCTTTCTTTAATCATGTGACACCACCTCTTGTCCACCTTTTGCCTTTCCAGTTGCCAAATACATTAGGTATAAGTTTGTGTCATGTTAAAGTACAAAGTTTTCTCCTTGTCCATTTTCACCTTATTTGCACTGCTCACTTCTGTCCAGCTTGCTTTACCTCGCTTGCCTATGATTTTCATAACCACTCACTTGATAACCTCTAGCAGTCCTGCCTAGAAGAGGCAGTATTCCATACAGTGCCCTGCCTGACAAAGACAGAAGTCAAGGGATGAGTTTTTCCATTATTTGTTCCTTTATGTCCTGTCTACAAGTCCTTTCTTAAACTATTCCCTAGCACATTTCCCAGAATAGCCCCACCTGAGTCTTAGTTCCTTTAGCAAAGTATCTCACCTGTAATGATGCCAATAATCGAAGACAAACTAGGACAATTTTAGAGACCTCGTTGGTACAGTATTAGTTGCAATCTCCTTTGAGAGTGCAGTAGGGAAAAGACCTTAAGCTGAGTGAAGAGGAAGAGAGAAGATAGGTTTAACTAAAACTAGTCTTGTTGAAAGAACTTTGTAGGCTTTAAAACAGCAAAGTGAAGGGAGTCTCGGTAGGCGTGGCTTGGAAATTGACCAGCACACCATCCATCTAGGTCTAGGCAGAGTCAAGGAAGGGATCGTAAAACCCCATTTTCTAGTCTCATTGTATTCAAATCTAAGTTGTTAAATATCTTGTTCTTAAAATGTTGGGGAAACGTAAGCGTGTGGTGTTGACAATTAAGGACAAGCTTGACATTATTAAGAAACTTGAGGAAGGCATCTCTTTCAAAAAGCTTTCTGTGGTGTATGGAATTGGTGAATCCACAGTTCGTGATATTAAAAAGAACAAAGAAAGGATAATAAACTATGCAAACAGTTCAGATCCTACAAGTGGGGTATCCAAACGTAAGTCAATGAAGTCATCAACATATGAGGAACTGGATAGGGTTATGATAGAGTGGTTTAACCAACAGAAAACAGATGGGATTCCAGTGTCTGGAACAATTTGTGCAAAACAAGCCAAATTCTTTTTTGATGCTCTGGGGATGGAAGGTGATTTTAATGCGTCATCTGGCTGGCTAACTCGGTTTAAGCAGCGCCATGGTATTCCAAAGGCTGCTGGTAAAGGAACAAAGTTAAAAGGAGATGAAACTGCTGCCAGTGAATTTTGTGGTAACTTTCAGGAATTTGTTGAGAGAGAGAACCTACAACCAGAGCAGATTTATGGTGCTGATCAAACTGGATTGTTCTGGAAATGTCTACCATCAAGGACATTAGCTCTTGAAACTGAGCAAAATACCTCTGGTTATAGGTCAAGCAGAGAGAGAATCATTATTATGTGTTGTGCAAATGCCACTGGTTTGCACAAACTTAATCTTTGTGTTGTGGGAAAAGCAAAAAAACCCCGTGCATTCAAAGGAGCTGACCTTTCAAACCTTCCTGTCACTTATTTCAGTCAAAAAAGTGCATGGATAGAACATTCTGTTTTCAGACAGTGGTTTGAAAAATACTTTGTGCCACAGGTGCAGAAGCATTTGAAGTCTCAGGGGCTTCTAGAAAAAGCAGTGCTTCTTTTGGATTTCCCCCCAGCACATCCAAATGAAGAATTATTGAGTTCAGATGACGGCAGAATAATTGTGAAATATTTGCCACCAAATGTCACAAGTCTAATTCAACCTATGAGTCAGGGAGTTCTAGCCACAGTAAAAAGATACTACCGAGCAGGACTTCTCCAGAAATACATGGGTGAGGGAATTGACCCAAAAATGTTTTGGAAGAACTTGACAGTGTTGGATGCAATTTATGAGGTATCAAGAGCTTGGAACATGGTAAAATCAAGTACCATAACCAAAGCATGGAAAAAACTTTTCCCTAGCAATGAAGAGAATTCAGGCATGAACATCGATGAAGGAGCTATTTTAGCAGCTAACTTAGCAACGGTTTTACAGAATACAGAAGACTGTGAACACGTTGACATTGAAAATATTGATCAGTGGTTTGACTCTCGGAGTAATGATTCAAGCTGTCAGGTGCTAACTGACAGTGAAGGTGCTGAGGACCAGGCCAAGCCTGCAGAACAAAAGCATTACAATAAGACTAGAAAAGCAGATATGAATCCAGAGAAACATATTAGCCATAAGGCTGCACTTGAATGGACCGAGAATTTATTGGATTATCTAGAACAACAAGATGACATGCTTCTGTCTGATAAACTGGTATTACGGAGGCTTCGAACGATAATAAGAAGAAAACAGAAGATCCAAAATAACAAAAATCATTAATAATACTCTTAAGTGTGTTTGTATCTTTGTGACTTTATCTGCAGTAGAACTTCATTATCATGTTTGAAGTGCTGTGGATTTCAAGGCTAAATGCATTTTATAAATGATTTTAGGATTAGACACCATTCTGGATTACTTAAATTACTGCCCTATAATGTTGATTCTAGTAAGTGAGCATTGCCCTGTAACTTGTTTGTTTACTGTTTCTAATCTGTATTATAATAGTTAGATCATAAAGTACCTGAGGCCAGGGATCTTTTGTCTGTTTTGTGCCTGAATTTCATTGTGTCTAATAGATGATCATGCACAGTCTAGGCAATCAATAAATCTTACTTAAATTGAATTTTTATGACTTTCTCTGAACTTCAGTTTCCAAATGAAATATGTTGGGGGGTAAGTTTCCATTTCCATGATGTTTTCTTTTTTTTAGATTTTATTTATTTAATTGCCAGGCAGAGATCACAAGCAGGCAGAGAGGCAGGCAGAGAGAGAGGAGGAAGCAGGCTCCTTGCTGAGCAGAGAGCCCCATGCAGGGCTTGATCCCAGGACTCTGGCAGAGGCTTTAACCCACTGAGCCACCCAGGCGCCCCTCCATGATGTTTTCACCTGCTGAGATTTTTAGAGCTTAACAAAAATTATGCTTGATGTATTTCACTGTGAAAGCAGAGAAATAAAGGAAAATAGTCTCAAGCTTAAATATGGCATTCTATACCAACAGTATTTGGGCAGTCAGCAGTTCAGTTTGGCCATCTCTGAATATACTGAAGGAAGAAGAAATAAAAAATGTCTCCAGGGAAAGGGCTGGCACTTCACTTTTATTCCATGTGACAGTAGGGAGAGTTCCTTCATAGTTGTGCAAAGAATGCCATCCCTGTTCCAGAAAAATAGATTTTGGTTCCCAAACCATTGTAATTATAAGATATAAGAGTTAAATTTTATTATCTTTTACTTGGATCCTTGATTACTATAGATATATCAATAGTTTTTCTCTTTATTAAGCTGTTTGATATTATGTAACACTTAAAAGCTTACAAAGTATGTCATTAAATTTTTATAGCATATTTTTTGGTGAGGATAGTGAGAACATAAGCATACATATAACTTGTGGAACCATCCATCTCATGAATGGTGGACTGACATTTAACAACATGAGAAAGGCACTATAGAAGAGTATGGACTACTGTGTGACTGTGGACAAGTTATTTAACCCATATGTAAATTAAGAATATATGCTTTAGAGAGTTTTTATGAGGAGCAGATGATTTGATAAATGGATTTTTTTTTTAAAGGTTTTATTTATTTATTTGACAGACAGAGATCACACAAGTAGGCAGAGAGGCAGACAGAATGGGGAGGGGAAAAGCAGGCTCCCTGCCGAGCAGAGAGCCCAATGTGGGACTCAATCCCAGGACCCTGGGATCATGACCCCAGCCGAAGGCAGTGGCTTAACCCACTGAGCCACCCAGGCCTCCCTTGATAAATGAATTTTAAGTAATACTGGCTTAGAACAGGACCTGGCTCTTTAAGTGTTAGCTCCTGTTACTGTGTTGCTGAAACTATGAATTTCAAAAGTTATGCTGAACAGTTCCGGTGTTGTGACTCAACTGTGATGTTGCTGCATTGGGAAAATCCATTAAAGGGAAGTGAGATAAAAGACAAGTAACTAGCTTTGGTTAAAATACAATAATAATTTATTTCAATGAAAACGGGAAGGTTAATCCAATTTAGAAGTCATTTCCTGACCATCTACTGCTAGGCACAGTGAGGTATGCAGACACATTTGAGGCATCTTAGGTTGAATTATAAAAGAAATGGGAAAGGAATTGTAATTTCTTTACTCCCTGGCCTGCTAATAAACAGATGTTGGCATTGTTTATAGAACAGGATCTATGTTACTAGTATTGGCATAATTCATTGAAGTAATAAAATACTTTTAAAGTAGATAAAATAGTAGGACATTTGAAATATTTTATCAAATTATCGTAACATAGGATCAGTGGAAAAATTCAGAGCGAAAGAAACGTGAAAGAAGACCTTGGTTATAGTAATTAAGCCCAGCCATAAAAATGGGATTTTGTTGTGATTGATTTGAGATTTTAGGGCCCCTGACCATTCTTCATGAGGCTGTCATTAGAGCACAGGATTCTGCCTTTTTACTCTGAGGCTTTGGTTCAAGAAAGGCTGTTTAAGAAAACCACTAAGAATCCACTTTCTTTGGGAAAATTAGTATATTAATACACCTTCATCATCTTACACATTTTCAGTCATTGGATAGGCCTGAGGAAATGAAGACTATACATGGATGAGTCCTGAGGCTATTTTGCTTCTTGGAAACTAAGGGATTCTGAAACCTAATAATGGTAAAGACATATTTGAATTTGCTTTGCATTTCTCACAGGGCTTTTTGCTAACAAAAACTTCTCAAATTCCCTTCAAGTATGACATTAAAATGGTTTAATCCTGTGTTTTATTATAGATGCTAATATAAACTGCATTCTAATTCCATAATCAATTGTAATATAAAAATCCTTTCGCTTTTTCAGGTTATATATTAATTATATTTTCTGGGAAGATATATTGTGTTATCTTGGTTAACCACACACTCCTTAATGTATCCTAGTTTGAGAAGCACAGAACTAATGGGCTTTCATTTGACTCTGTGCACTTTAAAGAGTCAAAAATTCTGACTTGGTCGCCATTTATACAAGTGCATATTTTTTAGAGGATTTGAAAGACTAAAATTTCAGACCAAATGGAAAGTGTCAATTGAGAGTGTATTTAAAAAAAAAAAAGTGCAGTTAGAATATTTACTGCTTCATAATTCAATCTCAAAGAATAATGCATCAGTTAATTGGGAAACTTTGGGTGCTTCAATCAACATAGAAGAGTTGGCAGGGCCCAGATCAATAGCCACCGTCAATTTAAGCAGAATTATAGGATGATAATGGTAGTTATTCTGCTATTCTTTCTGTTTTCAGTCTAGCTCCAGGCTGGGCTATGCAGTCACTTCATCATGAATTTTTCAGATTTAGGGAGGATCATAGTGGACTAAATGGCCCAGATGACATGAAGCAGTACACGGCTACTTAAGTCAGGCTCAGAGACGCTATCCCTCCAGTGATATGGCTAGAGCCACATAAATCAAAGCAAGGACCTGCACTCCCAATTCAGGAAGGCTATCTCCACTTCTTACCTGGTTATTTTTGCAAAGTTGACTTTTTTTAATTTAAGTATATACTTTACATCCTAAGCAATGATATCTGCAAAGTCACAAGTGTTGTGTGCCAATTGTGGTCTTTTTCTAGTTCAAATTAAAGTAAATATAAAACAATCATTTTTAACAACTTGCCCATTTGTAACCTAAAATCATCTTGCATACCTCATTGTCACACTGAGCAACGTTGGCCACACAGGGTTTTTGAAGACGAACAAACTGGAATGTGAACACCACCTTCTCTGCTTTCTTCCTAGATAACCTTGGCAGCTTTCTGATCCTCTCTGAATCTGCTTCTTCTAATGTAAAAGGTTGGTAGGTTATACAGATACTCCAAGCTTTTACAAATACCAACTACTAAGCAACCCTATGGCTGTTGATTGTAAACTCCTGGTCTCCAGGCTTGGCCCAGGCATGGGCACACCTCTTGAGGTCTAAGGCACTGCCTCATCTGTGGGAATGCCAGCTGGGGCATCTGCATAACTTAGGGGACAGTACTAAGCCCCACCCCTCCCAAGCTCCTAGGACTACAGTGTGTGCTGTCTATCACAGGGGCCCATTAGTAAAAACCAAAAAACACAAGTGGGGTCTGCTCTAGCTGCAGTCTCAGATAACAGGACTCAAAGAGAAATGGGTTCTTCCAAGCAGCTGAAGGCATACTTGTGAGATGATAAGCTCCTGTGCTAAAAGAAGAAATGCAAACTGCCTGTGCAAATTCAGTGGGGGGAAGTGAGGGTAGATTTGGACCCAGTCACGAAACAGCATGAGAAGGACTAGCAGCAACACCAAAAGCACTGTCTCCTTCTAACTGATGAGTTCAGGGGTCACTGGGCCTGATTTGCCCTGCAATGTCCTAGTTTACAACTAGTTCTCCTAGGGTAAGTGTTATAGTGCCCCTTTTACTTTCAAGGGTGTCCCAGTGTAGAAGAGAAGTTAGATGGTTTCCCCAGCAATGACCCAGAGAAAGGAGTTGATCTGTTCAAAGTCACACAGCAACCAAGAAGGGAGTAGAAGTTTCTCTCACCTCCAGACAATGTGGCCTACTGGCCAAGGATACCGGCTCCCTCTAGACAATGAGCCTCCAAGAGGTGAATTGTAATCTCTGTCCTACTTCATCCTGGACCCCAACACAGCACCTGCCTCCTTGACACATGTAGGAAATCTCTTATTGAAGTTCTGTCTCAGAGTGCCTGGGTGGCTCAGTTGGTTAAGCAACTGTCTTGGCTCGGGTCATGAAGTTCTGTCTCTCCTGGAGGACAAAGAGTGTCCCCAGTTCACGTGCAGGATGTCTTCTATGTGCCAGGTATATTTTGTGATCCTCAAGACCAATTGTGTGAAGTGTAATGCTTCATCCGTTTCACAGGGAGCCACCAAAGGGAGCTGGTAGAAACCCAACCAAACATTCATGTTTGAGACAAGGTCAGAAATCTCAGCTCTTGAGGGAAGCTGTGGTCCTCTGTTCCCTCTTGAGTTGTAGGATCTATGAGTTACTCAGCCAAAGCCTTTCTTCACACCACTTTTAGCATCCAGAAATGTGTTGGGTGTGTGTAATTCCAGAGAAAGCTTCTACCAGTAGTTTTCCCCAAATGGTTGAGTATCATTGTAAATCCACCAGGCTCATAAAATCCTTGAATGAAGAAGTTCCATGCAACTGATAGGCACAGTCACCATGAGGGCATCTTTTTAATTCTTATCTGATCAAAAGATCAGGCCTGGGGTGGGGGGTGGATCCTGCTATGTCTCTACATGTCGCCAGGGTGGCCAACATCCATTCTGCATGGAAATCACTCAGGGAGCACTGGAGCCCATCACTGTTGGCAGCTCCTCACTGTTTCTCCTCACACATCACCCCAAACCCCAAGCCCACCTTAGCTTTCATGCTTATGTGAAGGATGTACTTGTTTAGTATAATTTGGAAAGCGAGAAACAACAGGTATTATAAATGCATAATAAAGTATGTAAGAAACACTGTTTTCCACATTTATATTCAAAGTAAAGATGGATATGAACATATAGTGTAGTTCCTTTATGGAACTTTAGGTGTGATATGTGAATATCCCTGTGAATATATGTGGATATAGACCAGAATAAAAATCCCTTGGGGGATAAAAAACCCCAAGGGATTTTTATTTTCATAGTGACCCCATAATGAGTTTATCAGCTATTACCACAATAGCTAATTAAATCACTGAAGGATATTTTAGAGTTAAAGCACAGAAATGAAAGAAATCTGTGAGATTTTGGAACAGTTAACTTTTTTTAAGTTAGAAGAGAAAAACTGTCTGTACAGTAGCCTCATTAACCTATGAAGTAACCTCTACGAAAGTGCTTTTGTTCTCATGGAGAATCTTAACAGCTGGACTCTTAACCAAATTACATCTAATTTCTTTTAAGACTAATAAAAATGATACCTAATTCTTTCCTCCATTTCAGAATATGTTGATCTTCGGGGGCGCCTGGGTGGCTCAGTGGTTTAAAGCCTCTGCCTTCAGCTCAGGTCATGATCCCAGGGTCCGGGATCATCGAGCCCCTCTCTGCTCAGCGGGGAGCCTGCTTCCTCTTCTCTCTGCCTGCCTCTCTGCCTACTTGTGATCTCTATCTGTCAAATAAATAAATAAAATCTTAAAAAAAAAAAAAAAGAATATGTTGATCTTCTGGAGCTTATTTACAAAGAAAACACAATTACCTTTGAGCCTAAAAAAAGACATAGTAAACTTTAGGCAAACAGTTTTTCTCATTTGCTGAAGCAATTTTTTTTGGTCATAAAGTTTTAAAGGTACCTTTTTCTTAGTGAGAAATGTCTGATGTTATGCACATAAACTTAGTGTGTTAATTTGTGGTGATAGCCTAGATGGTTTATTTAATTCCCCCTTGGCTTTAAAATATTAGCTTCAAAGTTTAATTCAATGGGAACTTCAGTAATCTATGAGATCTAACACGAACTAATATACTTTAAGTTAAGGTATTTCAAAATAATCACAACATAAAGCTGACTCACAAAGTATAATTGTATTTTTTAAATAATTGAAACCGTGGGACAATAAGGTATCTCAAAATAATCACAACATAAAGCTGACTCCCAAAGTATAATTGTATTTTTTAAATAATTGTAACTGTGGGACAATAAGTAGAGATAGTATTTCCATTTTCTGTTAATCTGCTTTTTGGGGCCATTTGCTGGTTGCCTTTAATATTTGGGGGAGTGTGTTATCTCCTCAGTGGATCAATAAAATACTTCACCTATATCACATAGAATATCTAGTTCTTTTCTATAAAAACTAGAGAATGCAGGGTTTTTTCCTGCACTATACAAATATTCAGTACTATAAATTAGACTCATATCAATTGACTAGGCACATATATAATAAATTCATTTCTACCATGAGAAAAAAATCTGTATTTCATTGATTCTAAGATACACATTTTATTATTTATGAAGTTGGGATACTTCTTTTTTTTAAAGCTTTATTTATTTATTTGGGGAGGGAAGGGGTAGAGGGAGAGAGGCTTTTCTGTATCCCTCATGGAGCCCAATACAGGGCTCAATCTCACAACCCTGAGATCAAGGCCTGAGCTGAAACTAAAAGTTGGAAGCTTAACCCCCTGTGTCCCCCCTGTACCCCCCAGATTGGGATATTTCTTACAATCGGTACCATTTTACAATTATAGTTGACAGCATTTTTGTCTTTTTTAATGATACATAAAATATTGTTTAGATTCCATGAAATATGATAAAAATGTTTTGTGTTAATCTTGCTTTCCTTTGAAAGTAAAATAATGCTGTACATAAAAATTTTCCATTTAGTAAATTTGTATTTATAAAAGCATAATTATGTATTATATTTGATATCCAAAGGTTAGATATTAAAAAGATAATCTAGCTTCAGAAGTCTTATAATACTATCAGTTGCTCACACAAACACTTACGTTTCACTAATTTAGGGAAAAAGGTAAGGTGTTCCTTGCAATCACAGAAATTTTTTTTAAACATGGCTTTATTTTATTTAAATATATAGGATAAATTGTAGAATTATCAAAGTGTAACTAAGTAGTGGTTTTACTGGCCATACTAATGATACATTCTAATGATTCATATGTGGATTAATTTTGGTAAGATATTTCTAGATTGTTGAAGAATAGCATATTTTCCTTGTTTCTATGTTCTATCCATATAATATACGTAACTGGTTTTTAAAAAATAATTTATTCAGATTTCCTTAGTTTTGTTTTTTTTTTTTAAAGTAAGTTCTATGCCCAATGTGGGGCTTGAACTCATGATCGTGAGATCAACAGTCACATGCTCTACAGACTGAACCAGCCAGGCACCCCAAGATTCCTTAGTTCCTAGATCCTAATTCCAGGATCCTATCCAGGAAACCATGTTACTTTTAGTTTTCATATCTTCTTAGGCTCTTTTTGGCTTTAACAGTTTCTTAAAATTTACCTGTTTTTGATGACCTTGACAGTTTTGAGGAGTAGTGGTTAGGTATTTTGTAGGATGTCCTTATATAATAACTCTTGTTGTTGTTCTTTGTGTATTCCTTGCCTACTCTAACATAAAGCAGATTAGGAAAGTGCCATGTTTAATGGTACATTATAAGAAATAAAAGTATGAGGGGCACCTGGGTGGCTCAGTCAGTTAAATGTCTGCCTTCAGCTTAGGTCATGATCTCAGGGTACTGGGATTGAGCCCCATGTCAGGCTCTCTGCTCAATGGGGACTCTGTTTCTCCCTCTGCCCCTCCCCCTGAATCATGTTCTCTCTTTCAAATAAATAAAATCTTAAAAAAAAAATAAGAAATATAAGTATGAGAGAGAGAGGTAAATTTTGTTGAGGATCTGGGAAGGCTTCTCACAAGTAGAACATAAACTTGCCCTTGAAGAAATTAGTTGTGTTTATGGTGGGATAGGGAGAATGAATATGAGCAATGCAGGTCACATTCTAGTAACAAACTGATATAATTTCACCATGTTTATCAAAGGTGTAATTAGAAGTAACAATGTAAAGTTTGGTAGCAGGCTAAGGATTGTTTTTCCCTCCTGACAACACCTGGGTGTTTTATAATTCTGATACTAACTATCCAGAGTTAGACTCTACAGGTTTAAGGGCTCAATTCTATAAGACTGTCCTTATTTTTAATGTGAGTTGTAGATATCAGGCCCCCCGCTAAGGTTACCCACTTCTCTCTGGCTTGGTAACAAAGCTGGGGTTTTCCACACCCATACCATTACTATTACAGGTTATTATAAAAGATATAGATGCCCAGCCAGATGTAGGGACACACAGGGTGAGGTCCAGAAGAGTCCTGAGCCAGGGACCTCTTTCCCTGTGGAGTTTGGTGTGCAAGACTCCTGGCAAATAGATTTGTTTGCAAATTTGGGAGCTGTCTAAACCCTCTTCTGTAAACATTTTTATGAAGGTTTAATCATGTAGGCATGATTGACTAAAACCACTGGCCACTGATGAATAACTCAGCCTTCCCCAAAGTTGGGGTGGGGCCAAAGATTCCAAGCTTCTAATCAAAGCAACCAGTCCCTATTCTGAAGCTATCTTCCAGCCCAACAAGAGTCATCTCATTAGAGCAATTACCACCAATGTCAAGGTAACTTTGAGGAAAAAAATGGAGAATGAGAAGGCACACATAAGTGGAAAAGCAAACGTGACAATGTTTAAATAAGAAAGAATAAAAGATGGAGATCGAAATGCAGACAAAGATGAGCAGGTCCCTATCCTTTGAGGGAAAAGTTGGAGAAGGAGAATGTACCCGTCAAAACTACTGTCATCTTATTTGCCGATCCTCTAAAATGACATATGTACACACAGCTGTCCTAAAAAGCAAGGTTTCTAGAACGTTATAAGCATTGTTGGGGAAGTGTTTAACTTCCTATTTCTAGACTCCCCTATTCCAGTTAAGCCAATTTATTCTCATCTTGGGCACTATTTGACACTCTGAACCTAGATTTGGTTCTAAAATGCCCTCCTTCAGTAGCTGATTTTTACTCTTTTGGTCCTTTTTGTTGCTATTTCTGTAAATGTACTCTTACCTCTTTTGTGGCTGGAAGTTGTCTTTTCTTCTTTCCTCTTGCTACTCATCACTAGATCATTCATTTGTTTCACTAATACTTTTTTAAACAATGTGCCTTAACAAATTTAAGCTCCAGGACAGCAGGGACCTTAAGTGTGTTGGCAATTTTTGTATGTTCAGTTCCTGAGTAGTCCTAGCACAAATGTCAATAAACTGCTTGACAAAATGAATCAGTATTATATTGAGCACTATGTACATGAAGATAAAAGTTCTGATTCTCAAGGATTTTACAACAAAAGAGTGGGAGAACATAGTTTATTCAAATAAATACAATAAAGAACTGTTTAATGAAAGTCAGAGAGGAGACAATCTCCCATAAAGTTGGGACCAGAAAAGACTACATCTTCAGTGAAAGGGAAATGGAAATGACCTTACAAGGAGGGGCAGTAAGAAAACTTTCCTGTCTTGACCTTGGCATTGGGTGGGAGGAATAGAAACATTTTTTCCTGAGAATTTGTAAACACAAGCCTGACTTCATAGGTTTGCAATATGAATTTACTCTATCTGTGTGGTCCCCAGACAATCGAACTGAGGGTTTAATTTAAGGTGGCCGTGTTTGCAGGACATTGGTAGGAGTAACACAAATCCTCTCTGGAGGAATACAACTTCAACACAGGCCTCCAAAAATTTCCATGGATAAAGTTCCAAAGATCAACAGCTCACAGAGAACAAGAGCTCACAAGACACCAGGTGTAAGAGTCGGCAGAAACAACAGAGAACAGTACCGGATACCACTTAGACTCTATCTACTGGAATTGTTAGGTATAAAAGGCAAGCACAGCAAAGTTTAGTTTGTATAGCGAGACTTGAAACTATGAGCAAGGAATAGGAGACTTAAAAAACAAAAGATCAAGCAGATTTGAAAAGGAATTCAATAGAAGTTTGAAAATAAACTATAGCTATCATTAAAGTAATTAGTCTCCATGACCCTTGTCAGAGCAGGGCCATTTGAGGGATGAGGGCAGAATTGGATAACAGTCAGCTAAAGAGATAATGGCAGTAAATAAACTGTGCTTATGTGTGTGATATTTTGCAATTTAAAAATATTAAATAGAAGATAATGAGTGATGAAAAAATAAGAAAGGTGAGTATAGACTTATTTCTAGTGCCTTTCAATGGTGACCAAACCTTGATGGTGGTACAGAGAGAGAGAAGGACTCCCTTCCTCCTTCAGTATGTCTAATTACTCTCAGATACCAATTCTACCTCCTTCTCTTTGACTAATGGAAAATGGGGAGGGCAGAAAGGGAGGGAGAGTGGAAAGATGAGGGAGGGAGAAAAAAGAATAGGAATAAGAACAAAAGGCAAAGTGAAGGAGGAAAAGAGGGAGGGGAAAACCTATATGACTATGTGAGGGATCCCCTGGTCCCTCTGATAGACTTTGTGGCAATGGAGAAAAATATAATGGGGGAGAGAAATGGGAACCATGTGAAGTACATCCTAAATCAATCAACTTAAAGATTAGCATTATATTATGATTTAATCTTTTCAGTGTAAATCATTAATTGCACTTAAAAATTTAACACTAACCTCATCCTCTAGAGGAACTGGATTTGAACCTAACTAAAATTGACAAGCTCCATTCTGCAACCCTGGAAACATCGCTGCCTCTTAAAAATAAAAAGTAAAGTAGGACATTCAGTTGTCAGCTTGAATTACTTTTCCTTTTTTTACAAACATAGTTAAATCCTCTCAGAGACCCAGGCCTAGGACATGGGGAAGGACATGAAGCCTACTATTAGAGTTCAGAGATCTACGGAAACATAACTCATCTTCTTGATTTTGTAGTACTAAGGATTAAGCACTTATTCTATCCAACTTCTTTGAATGTAGTTCAAAGTCACATAATATTAAAAAGGCATGAGCTGATTTCCAGACAAATATAACAGGTATGTTCATTTTAGCTCTTTGTAAAATGGCAAGTCAAAGCATATTTTATTTCAAATAAAAAAATAATGGCATAATTATGTAATTAGAAGCAATATTTCTCAATTTTAGTGATTGTTCTCTCATCTTATTTTGCAGAGCAGCTTAGAATGACCATTGCATTTCTCCACATTATGCTGCTTGAAAAGTAGCCTGATGTTGGGATGTTGTATTCCTTTTGACTTACTGTAATGCAAATGTTATACTCTAACCTATACTGGTTTAAAAGGAGGAATGTGAAAGTTCATGGGCCACTAGATTCCACAGTGGAGAGAGAAAGCTGGCTTTAGATATGGCTTCACTGAGGATCTAGCTATGTTCTTAGGGTCCATCTATGGGGTCAGCATTCCCTGTAAGACAGCCTTCACCCCAGGCTGGCTCCTCTCATCACATAAGAGTATTGGTGAGCCCCGAGACCCATGTTCTTCTCATACCATCAGATCTATCTCTAGCAAATGTCTCCTCATCCCTTCTTGGCTCTGATGACTAATGTGTGCCACTAGGCCAGAGCTATGGACAGGGGGGATGGGTCTGACTGCCCGGCTTCACTGAATCAGGGTCCACAGCTCTCAGGGATAGGGAAGGGAATTGTGAGACGTGGTTTTCAAATAAGACTGAAAGTACCATTACCTCATATTTTAGTGGGAGGAATAGATGCTTGGTGGCAAACAAGCAAACAAAAAACAAAAGCAAAAAAAAAAAAAAACAGTTGGCTTGGGCAAATACTGGTCAAAGTTGGCTCTAGAAAAAATATTGAAGAGGTAAAATTTGGTATTTTCATTCATTTTGAGTTCTATTTTCCATTAATATTTTACGCATGCATAGCCCAAGATTTCTAAAGCAAGGATCATTGTTAATGTATATTTGGCTTCAATCTACAATGGCTTGCTTGTATATTGTTAATCAGTGAAAATCAATGAGCACCAAGGACTGGGTTCTCACTTTGACATGTCAGTTTATATTGGCCCTGAAATTTTAGAAAAAAATAGCATTTCTTTAATGTTAAAATATAGATAGAATAATACCGATGAAAGTAAAATTTTACTCAACATTTTGTTTCAAAAACAAAAAAGCTTTTGTTATTCATCAGTTATTATAGACTCATACCATGTTTTCATACTCATTCCTATCCCATAAAATAAAAAAATAGATGTTTAAAGTCTAATATCACTGACCAGAACTATATTTTTATATGGACCAGTTTAAAAGATAACTATGATAAAATGATAAAAATATACAAGCATGTTTTACTTGTTTGTGTAATTTGGTCAAGACACAATGGCCAATTTCTCCCTTCCCTCTGTTACTCTCTTATTTATTTAGCAATTATTAAGTAATTTCTACATCCCAGGCACTGTTTTAGGAGTTGGAAATATAAGATTAATGCTTTCTTATATCATCCACAATGGAAACCCAATCACACACTCAAAATAAAATATTGTTTTGATGGATTATAATTAGAGAGGAACCATATATATATAAATGAATATAAAATGATTATTATTCTCAGTGTAGCAAGGGTAATATTCTGCCTTCCAGGAGGAAGAACTGATTTTATTTAGATGTATAAAATCTCTATTTGAAAGAAAAGTTTCTCTGTTTGGAACTAGAATTGTACTTGAGGTTTTCTCCATCACCATCCTTTACTCCTAATGGAAACTACTCAAACCGTTAATAGGTAGAAAGAGGATATGGAGCATCTAAACAGGGTTTTCCTAAAATATGGGACAGGTTTGTAATTTAAGGAAGAAATCATTCTAACCCTATTATTCAAGATTAACTGCTAAAATAAAAATTCACATATGTGAAACCAACTTATATTAATACAAATGAGAAGGCAAATATATAGTTCCTTGGGTTAATCTATTTTTTCCCCCTGGGATATTTGAGGTCACAAAACCAGGGCCTGGGAAAATGAGATTTTAATGAAATTCCTACAAAAAGATGTCTAGAAGCCTTGTTGCTTCAGATGTAGCAAAACAACATCTGATTGGCAAGTGGCCACTTTGGGTTTTCTCCTGCTTGGCCAGAATCCTAAAATTAGTTTCCACAATGTTCTGTCCCCATATAATCTTCTTGCTGTAGAGAGGCAGAATTATGAGGTGGCTGACTGGATTCTGACTGCCTGAGTTAGAATTCTTGCTCTGCCATATGCTACGTGTGTGGTTGTTCTCTCCATTTCTGTTTTCCTCTTCTATACGATGAGGATAGGAACAGGACCTACCTCCTAAGACCGGTATGACCATTATATGATTTAGTATATGTAAAGTACTTAGAATGCCTGGCACATAGTATGTGATTGGTTAAATACACACTATATACACACAACACAGTAAATTCTTTCATGTTGTATAGTCAAACTGGAATTATGGTTTTATATTTCCCTTATATAACTATAAAGGAATATTTTATTATTTGACTTAGCTTATTCACTGAGAACTTAGCTTATTCACTGAGAACTAATGTCTAATCCTTCAAGTTTTCACATATACATACACATGAGCTTTCTAAATCTTCGACTTAAGATGTCTATCAGAAGTATTATGAATACTTGTATTAGTAAGTGTTTTATAATGTCATATTTGTGCGTGCTCCTCAACAAGTCCACAATAGGTATAAAAATTCACGAGTTGCATGAAAACAAAGGGGAATAAAAGGTCTCATTTCTGGTGACAGCTTCAGAGTGGTGTTCATTTTTCATTTCTGAACACATATTGGCAATGGGAATATAAAGACTAGAAGGAAGCTTTCCACCTGGCTTCAAAGAATAGCCATAGCATACTTAGGGAATTCAGGAATGAATGCAGGAAAGATGTTATGAGGCATCTGAGACTCTTGTTCTTCATCATTTGAGAAATATGTGGTGTTTCTTAACCAGGGCAGTACTGTGTTCCTAGAAGACGTTCAAGAATGTGCAGATACCTTAAACTTACACAATGCTATTTGTCCATCCTATCTCAATAAATCTGGAGGAGAAAAGGAAAGTGCAGGCGCTACCGGCATTTAATGGGCCTGGAACAGGAACGGTAAATGTCTTGCAAAGATGGGGAGAGTCCTGCAGAATGAAAAATCGAGATACCCAAAATGCCAATAGCACCTGGTCTTCCTGCACTGATGATCACAAAAAATGCTGTAGACAAACAGAAGCCTGGAACATAGGAGACCTTGCTGTAGACTTGCTTTAACTGCCAACCAGCCATATGACCTTGGGGTAGTCCTGGAATTGCTCTGGACTTCAGTTTGCTCACTTATAAACAGAAAGATAGAATTTAAGAAACAAAACAGATGAACATAGGGGAAGGGAAGAAAAATAAAATAAGATAAAAACACAGAGGGAGGCAAACCATAAGACTCTTAACTCTAGGAAACAAACTGAGGGTTGCTGGAGAGGAAGTGGGTAGGGGAATGGGGTTAAAGGGTTGAGGCTAAATTAAGGAGGGCACGTGAGGGCATGAGCACTGGGTGTTCTATGCAATTGATGGATCACTGAACTCTACCTCTGAAACTCATAATACACTGTATGTCAACTAACTTGAATTTAAATAAAATCTTAAAAACAACAACAACATAATAGTAGAAGTCCCTTTCACCATTACTTGTTGACTTGAAAGTCTAAAGATAGTTACTCTGCTTTTTGTTTAACAATAACTTAACTTTTCGGCAACATCTTCTCCAGGTGACACAGTGATGTGATAATCCACTTGCACAACTGTGTACAAATATTGTCCTGCAAATATCCACTAAGTCTTTAAGAAAAAAATTTCATTTTAATTGGAGTAAAAAAATTGAATTCAATTTTTAATGTGAAATTATTATTTTCTAATTTAATAGATCTGTACTTATTTCAATTTACTCCTATTCAAGGCCACTATAGAAAGCTGCCTCTAAAAAAGTGAGAGTATATAAAAATTCAATTATAATGAATATTATATTTCTTCTTTTCAGAAATAAATATTAAGTAATGCACATGATAATAAAAGGCCTATTTGACCAACAAAGCTAAAGATCTCCCTTACAGAGAGAATTTATCAGCAAACTCTGACCATATTTAGAGTCAGTCAACTTCAGTATTTGTGTCTTGAACCTAATAAAAACTGCAACTCACCCAAAATTATAATATTAAATTTGTACTTTCTAATAAAGGTTAGCTGATGCATAGCATATTTTTTATATTTTGCTTTTATTTTATATTTATATTTGCTTAAAATTTAGTTCTTTCATTTTTATTATATAACTACTTATTTTTATTATATGACTAGACTCATTCTATATAAAGTATACATTCATTAAATATTGATGTTAAAGTATTGACAAAGAATTTCAGTATAATATAGTCTAGTTTTGCTTTGCTAAAACCCAAGGATAAAAAGTTCCCCACATAACATTTTTCCTCTTAAGAAAAGCAGTTTGTTGTCAATATTATGCAAGCGCCTGTGTGAAAATGAAGTTGATGTATGCTCCTGAGACCAGTGGAGACCACCTTCCTTGTGAAAATATTTTATCCATTTTGAGTCAGGAGAAGTGATTAAATGTGCTCTGTACATGGGCATTCAGTCCATTCTGACTGACGCACTGGTCTGCCCTAGCTTTGCAGTTTCATATTGTGACCCAGAATAAAATGCATAAAAGCCATTACTGGATAGCATCTGCAAACTGCAGATCCAAAATAGACTTCTAAAAAAAAAAAAAA
>ML104831.1:48283-64998 GCA_003697995.1 Taxidea taxus jeffersonii
AAAAAAAAAAAAAAGAAATCCCTAAATACTTGCGCTCCTGGTTGGAACAACAACAATGACAACAACAAAGTAAGTTTTTGTGGCAAATGAACTAAAATAAATAGAATTGTTTCTTCACCCTCCAACAGCCTTTTTTATCCATGTTATTGTTTAAATATACCCTTATCATAAGAGATAAAAGGACACATGGGAAGGTTTTTTTGTTTGCTTTGTTTACTTTGTAAGAAAATTGATTACTTTTTATTTGAAGAATCTCTTTATAAATCTTTAAAGCTCTAACTTCTAAATAATTGTTTATGTCTTATATCAAGTTACTGCTAACTGGTTATAACAGCCATATCCTTGGCTGGAAAGGCTAAATGATCATTTTTAAATATTTTCTCAGGAAACATAAAAAATAAATTCTAGCAGTATGTGGCTACCTCATCTTTTCAAGTACTTTTTATAACAGATACGAACACATGCCATTCATTCATGTTATGAACTGAATTGATTTTGAAGAGTTAAACATTCTAGATCTTAAAAAGTTGATTTTTCCCATTAAAATGATTGTGTGCTTATTATGAGTTTTGGATAATAATCAATATAAAAATTAAGAAAAATATCACAGCCTCTTTTTTCTTTTAGAGAGAGAGAGAGGGAGGGAGCATGTACATGCAGGAGCAGGGAGGCTAGGGGTTGAGGGGGAGGGAGAGAGACTATCTTAAACAGGCTCCATGCTCAGCATGGAGCCCAACGTGGGCTTGCTTTCACAAACCTGAGGTCATGACCTGAGCTGAAATCAAGAATTGGAGCTTAACAGACTAAGCCACCCAGGTGTCCTAAAATATATATCACAGCTTCTTAAAGAAAATCATAGTTAACATTTTGGTATATATATATATCTAAAGTTAGGTTAGATACATTACATGTTAATTAAGTGCATTAATGTTTTTTAATTAAATTGTATTCATGCAGATTAAATTCACATATATTTATGCAAAGTAAAACATAGGCATATTTTTAGAGTACTATAAGATTTATAATAGTAATCCCCTCCCTTTGCTATCCCTGAGCCTCTTTCCCCAAATTCAACAATTGCAATAGTTTTAGGTGGAGTTTGATATTGTCTCCCCATCCAAAGATGTCTATACCCCTAATCCCCAGAACCTGTGAATATGTTACTTTACATGATAAAAGGGATTTTGCTTGTATGATCAAATTAAGCTTTATTGAGATGGGGTTATATGGGTGGGCCCAAAGATGTAATCACAAGGATCCTTCTATGGAGGAGGTGGAAGGATCAGAGTCGGTAATAAGAAGTATAATGATAGAGGTTGGAGTGATGCAAGGAAGTCCAGTTACAGTCTATCTGAGCACCTAGCAAACAACCAACATCCTCTGCCAGCCAAGAGAGTGAGTGGCCTGAGACTTTAGCACCCATGAGCCAAATAATGCAGGTGGCCTCTAGAAGGTGAAAAAGACAAGGAAATGGAGTCTCCCTGCACAGCCACCAGAAGAAACCAGTCCTTCAAACACCTTGACTTTCGCCCAGTCTAATTTTGGATTTTTACTATATGACTATGTATAACTATGTATACATATACATATGTGTTGTTTTAAGCTGCTAAGTTTGTAAATAATTTGTTATTGCAGCCTGTTACGTTTTCTTGGAACCCTGTTCTTTTTTTTTTTCTCCATTGTGTAGATTGCTTACTTATTTCTTTGAAAATACAATCTTTCGAACAAAAATTAGGTTTCCTCTTGTTCATTGTCTCTGAGTTTTGGGGGTCCTCCCTCCTGGCTTGTTTTTCTCATTCCATTTTTTTATTATCTGTGGGTAGCTATTTATATTTAACAGTGAAACCCTAAAAGCTACGAGGAAGCATTGTCTAAGTGAGAAGATTTATCTGTAGGAAAACTTTGGTACGTAGAGGGTAATTGTTGGGTATTTCACAGAAAGCTCCCTGTTTCTGTTCCTGTTGCTTCATAATAAACTACCCTAAAGTTTTGTGGCTTCTAATAATTATTTTATTTTGCTTAATACTTTCATGGGTCAAGAATTCAAGAGGTTCAGCCAGGCAGTTCTCAACGGGGGTGTCTCACAGATTTTTAGTCAGATGTCAGTTGGGATTGTGGTTATAACCAGACTCATCAGGCCTATGGTCTAAGATAGCTCCTTCACTTGGCTGATGGATGATGCTGGCTGTTGGCTGCATGCTCAGATGGATAATCAACTGGATTGTTTATATGTGGCTTCCAGAATACAGCAGTCTCAGATTTGCTTCCTCTGGATTCCAGAGCAAGCAACCCAAGAGAACAAGGGAGATGCTTCTTGATCTTTTCTGACCGACCGGCAGAGGTCACACAGTGTTATTCCTCTTCATTCTATAGGTTGAAGCAGTCATATGGCTATCCAAATTTAGGGGGACTGGATATAGACCCCCCACCATTCAATTGAAGAAGTGTACAAATTTTGGAGCTTAATTATTTATTCTGTTCCATCAATCTATTTGTTTATCTTGACACCAGTACAGTAGATTTGTAATAAATCTTGAAATTAGGTGGTAATATTTTCCTATATTTGTTATTTTTCAAAGTTGATTTGGCTATTGCAGGTCCTTTGTATTTTCATAGGAATTTTAGAATCCATTTGCCAACTTCTAAAAAAAGCAAGGAGGGGAAGATTTTAGTTCTGATTGCATCTAATCTATAGATGAGCTTGGGGAGAATTGACACTTTTTTTTTTTTTTTTGAGAATTGACACTTTAACAGTATTGAATCTGTTGGACCTTGGGCATGGTGAATCGCTCCATTAATTTAGTTCCTTTTTAATTGCATTCTGCAGTGTTTGGTTCTTTTTCAGTACCTAGGTGTTTCACAGCTTTTGTCAGATTTATCCTTAAGTATTTCAATTTTTCTTGTGCTATTGCAAATGCTATTGATTTTTAATTTCAATTTCCAATTGTTCATTACTAGTATGTAAAAATACAACTGACTTTTGTATATTGATCTTGTACCCACAACCTTGCTAAACTCCTGAACTAGTACTAGTAGCTTTTTGTAAGTTCCATTGGATTTTCCACATAAACAATCATGTCATTTGTGAATAAAGACAATTTCACTTCTTCATTTACAATCTGGATGCATTTTACTTCTTTTCCTTGACTGAGGACACTGACAAAAACAGCTATTACAAGGTCAAATAGAAGAGGTCAAAGCAAACATGCTTGTCTTACATCTGAGCTTAGATGGAAAGAATTTTTCTACTACGAAGTTATGATATTAGCTGTAAGATTTTATAGATGCCCTTTATCAAGTTGAGGAATACCCCTTTTCTTATTTGCTGATAATTTTTTTAAAAATCAGGAATGAATGTTGGGTTTGTCAAATGGTTTTACTGAGTCTGTTGAGATTATTGTATGGTTTTTCTTTTCTAGTTTGGTTATATGCTGATTTATATTGAAGGATTTAAAATATTAAAACAATGTTGCATCCCTGAAATAAATTCCATTTAATCATGATACAATACCCTTTTATATATTGTCATGTTTGATTTGCTAAAATTTTGTTTGGAATTTTTTCTGTTAAAGAAGGATCTTAACCTGTATTTTTCTTTTGTTTTAAATGTTTTTGTCTAGTTTTGATATCAGGTTAATGATGGCTTCGTAGAATGAGTTGGGAAATAATTCTGATTTCTCAGTTTTCTGGGAGAGTTTCTATAGACTTCGTACAATTTCTTCCTTGAACATTTGGTAGAATTCACTGGTGAAGCCATATGGGTCTGGGGTTTTCTTTGTGGGAAGGTTTTTAACTAGAAATTTAATTTTAAAATAGAATATGTGATTATTTACCTTACCTATTTCTTTTTGACTGAGCTTTGTCAACTTGCGTCTTGCCAGAAATTTTATCTATGTGTTGAATTTAGTGGCATAAAGTCAATAATGTTTTCAAATTTTCCTTTTAATATCTATAAAATCTCTAAAGATGTAATCTTCCTGTTCCTAATATTGGCAATTTGTTCTTGCTTTCTTTTTTGTCTGCAGTAGTCTGGCTAGAGGTTTGTTAGTTTTGTCAATCTTTTCAAAGAACTGGCTTTTAGTTTTACTGATTTTTCATATTGTTTTTCTATTTTCTACTTCACTGATTTCCACTTTATTATTTTTTTCCTGCTGCTTACTTGGAGTTTAATTTGTTCTTCTTTTTTTATTTCCTTAATGTGGAGGCTGATATTATTGATTTGAGAACATTTTCCTTAATATAGGCTGTAAATTTCCCCCTAGCCACTGCTTTAGTGGAGTTCCAGAAATTTTGGCGTTTTCAATTTCATTCCATTTGAGAACTTCCTCATTTCATCTTTGACTTTTCTTTGATGCATGAGTTATTTAGAAGTGTTCTAGTTTTCAGATATTTGGGGATTTTGCAGAGATCTTTATTCATTTTCTTCATTATTCATTTTAATGAATATTCATTTCATTATTCATTTCTAATATAATATATGTAGATCATATTTCTATCCAGTATCATTTTCCTTCTCACTGAAACTTTCTGTACTATTTCCTGTAACCTGGGCTTGTTGTTGATGAAATTGGTTGGTTTTACATGTCTGAAAAGTGTCTTGTCTTCATTTTTGAAAGATATTTTGGGAGTCATAGTACTCTGGGTTGACCAAGTTTTTCTTTTCAATACTTTAAAGATTTTGCTCTACTCTCTTCTCACTTACACTGTTTCTGATAAAAAGTCCAATGTCATCCTTTCCTTTGTTCCTCCATATGTAATGAGACTTTTTTTCTGGTTGCTAGGAATTCTTTATCATTGGTTTGGAGAAGTTTGATTGTAAATGTGCTTTGATATAATCTTCATGTTTCTTGTGCTTGAATTTGTTCAGCTTCTTTGATCTAAAGCTTTTATAACATACTGCTTTATTCAGAAGAGGTACTAGTGTCAAAAACTCATACAGATGAAATGAAAAAAGGTCTGAATGATACTGCAAAATTGTAAACTTCATTAAGTAAAGACCAGTTCATTTCAGAATGTTTTAAAATTATGTCATCATTTGAATGAAGATCACATAAATTTCCTGTTACACATAGAAATCTTGTGGCTTAGCAGACGAAAAGTTGCAACAGTATGTTTTAAGCTAAAAGGTGAGTAACAGGAGGATTTTCAAGAATAAGCCACTTTTTGTTGTGTGTTTTGAAGAGGAAGGCTACAGCAACTAGCTACTGAGGCATTTTTCATCACATGAGCCAGTCCAACAAATATTCACCAGAACCTGGAGAAAGTAGTTTGACTTCAAGTTACAAGAGTCTTCAATAACAATCTGGCTCTTTAGAAAAATCATATTGCAGCAAGAAATCTTGAAATTTTTCCATTTGCGAGTGAGGCAGGTAGCAAGATTTAAGCTTTATTGAAAACCACCTAGAAAAAACACAGAATAAAATGGAATAGTATTGCCTCTTTCTTTCAATACAAGGTTGCTCAGCCTGAGAACCTAACTCTGGAAGAATAGCAAAGACTTTGTGAGTTGCATTCTGATCATGCAGTCAAGATGAAGCTTACCTGTCTCTGGAAAGCTCTGGATTTCTGTGAAGAAAGAGAACCTTGTCATTCATAGGAAAATAGCAAACATTTCACTGAAGTTTTCTTCTACTTATTATATATGTGAACAAGCTTTGACTTATTTAAAAATCATGAGTAAGAATGAAAATCTCATTTTCATTGAAAATGAGATTCTTGCATGCTTATTTCAAATTTGGCCCAGAATTGGGTAATTGTGCAATAACAAAACAAGCACAAGTTTTATGTTATTTTATTCTTTATTTCTAGTTTCAAAAATAACAATTTTTATGTATAAGTAGGTATATAAAAGAGATTTTTAAAAGCTAACATATAATAATTTCATAAAGACTAGTTCTATATTTGAGCCTAATTATGTTATTCAGGAATAAAATTATTTTATCATAGCTTTGGTTTTTTTTTTAAGATTTTATTTATTTATTTGACAGACAGAGATCACAAGTAGGCAGAGAGGCAGGCAGAGAAAGAGGAGGAAGCAGGCTCCCTGCTGAGCAGAGAGCCTGATGTGGGGCTCGATCCCAGGACCCTGGGATCATGATCTGAGCTGAAGGCAGAGGCGCCCCTTATCATAGCTTTGTACAAAATTATATCTTAAGCAGGGGTGTCTGGCTGGCTCAGTCAGGGTTAAGCATCCAACTCTTGATTTTGGCTTAGGTCATGATCTAAGGGTTGTGAGATGGAGCCCCAAGTAGGGCTCTGTGCTCAGTGCAGAGTGTGCTTGAGATTCTCTCTTTCTCTTTGCCCCTCCCCTCACTCATGCTCTTTCTCTTAATAAATAATAAATAAAATATTTTTTAAAAAACAACAGCTATATCTTAAGATATATTTTTATTCATATTCTATTGGCTTACAGTTTAGTAGCTGTACTAACAACAGTGTCAATAATTTTTGTTGTAAGTAATTGTTTACCGAATCAATTTGTAACTTTTAGGTAAATTTAATCAGCCAACTCTGTCTTCAGTAAAAGTAAATTACTTTTTTGTTTGTTTGTTTTTGCTTAAGCCAGCTACTTAATAGAAATCTATTATGTTTGCCTTAGGTTGTTTTGATACTTATGAAAAGGAAAATAAGACATTAATTTCAAGACATGTAAGCCTAACTTCTTTTTTGAGGAAAATGTGGGTAAAAAACCATTTTAGTTTTAAATAGGGAAAACATTACAGCTTACCTTATCAGTTACTTGTAGAGTAGAACTTTAGGATAAACATTTAGGCCTTCTTAGGTGTGGTGGTCACAAGAATGTGCCTTCCAGACACAGATAAGGGGATGTAACTGGCCCAGGGTATGGCCTCTGCTCTCCATCTTCCCACGGGTGCTGAAGCCACACCTCCCAACAACTGCTCCCAGCCCATGATTCAGTGTGGCAGGAATATGAGGCAGGCCCATTCCTGGATGTCCTTAGACTCCCCTGATGGCTGATTTGGGCTCAAAGACTCCATGACAGCCTCGCTGAAACTTCCTCATGCTTCACAGCAATCTAGGACACTTCCACCCAACCTTACTTTCTTTCTCCTTCATACAAGGTCATCTTTGCTTCCTGGTCTGATAGTCCTCCCAGTCTTCCCAGTCTTTTTCCTCTCAGACTTGTTCCCCTGGTAAAATCCTTGCATGTTCAACCCTGTCTTGGTATCTTTGAGGATTGGGGCTAACACACTAGATATGGTTTTAAAAAATCAAGGAGGAAATAAAGATAAAAAAGAAAGCTGAATTTTCTCTACCTACATGACCAGCTTATATTAGAGTTGTTGTCTTCTGGGGGAAGAAAGAATCACAAAAAGATTAGGCTAATTAACCACTGACAATTGTTAATGGATTGTTAATGTTATATCTATAGCTTACCAATAACATTAACGTTCTATGATTTGTAGGTATAAGAATATTTATGTAAGAGTACCCTGAGACTTGAAGATTATTTCAAGAATTCCTCCAGGGTAAAAAGATTGAAAACCAATACATGAGGTTGTTTCTGACATGCTTCAATTCAATCTCATTTCATTCCTTGGTCCTCTGGGTGTTGTATTTTGTGTTGAAGGTGAAATATTCTGCTCCCACTTTGCAGTTCCAAGTAGCTGAGTCCACTTTGTGTTAACACAGAAACCCACCGTAAAGGCTATTTCCGGTCTGTTTGTTTCTTCCTTCCTTCCTTCCTTAAGATTTATTTATGTATTTATTTATTTGGGAGAGAGAGCGAGAATGCACACACATGTGCATGTGGGAGAGGGGCAGAGAAACTCTTAAGCAGACTCCCAGCTGAGCACGGAGCCTGACGTGGGGCTTGATCTGAAGGCCCTAAGATCAAGGCCTGAGTTGAAACCAAGAGTAGGATGCTTAACTGACTGAGCCAACCAGGAGCCCCATGCCTGTTTCCTTTTACTTCTTCCTTTATGTGAGTTAACTAACTGGGCTACCCGGGAGCCCCAGAGAAAAATATTTTATACTTGCTACTCACTCACCAAAAATAGATGATTATGATAACTGGAAACTCAAAGTTTTCTGGACATCTAGGTAAGAATTTTTCTCAAAACATATCTGGACCCAGGAATCAGCCTGATCCAGTATTGCTGTTTTCTAAACTGAAACTTAGAGAAGTAGTTGTTAGAATTACATTTAAAAAATGTTCAGTTTTATTTCAGCTTTATACTGCCCCAGATTTACTTGTGCTAATGAAAGCCTTTCTGCATACTGGCAATCTATTCTAAAACTATTTAAACAAACATGTTAAATCTGCCAATGATGGTAAGATCATCATTAATCAATTTTGTAAACTAAAAAAGTAGCCTCCTCTCCCTGTTTCTTCTTCTGATCCAGCATTACTTTTGGATTTATTTCAGTTCATGTTTTCAGACTACATCTGGTATCAGCTACAGAAAAATGAAAAACCCCAAACCTCAAACAATATCTGAACCAGCTATTATATCTTATGATCCCATTTTAATAAGCTGACCTTTTTATATTTCTGGTTGTTAGAAAATTGTTTGGAACTAAGGCATCATTTATTTTAAAAAATATATCTATATAGAGACTTTCATAATAAGCCTTTAACCTGTGATTACCTCATGCCTTTAACATTAATAAAACAAAGTTTTTCCTGATATAAAATAAAATGGCATTTGTTTGGGATCAAGTAATGAATCTCTTTCACTCAGGAGATCACTAACTGGCTTACCTGGGTGTGTATTAATGTTACAAGAATCAGTTTCTTTTTATAGTACTTTCTTGACATATCAACATGTTTTAAAAAGTCACCAATGTAACAGTAAAATACTTACAATGAGCTATTGAAAGAAACCATATTAAGTATTTCTTTTAGAATTTGATTTAGAAATCACTTGTGGGCTTAAAATATGGCTTCTCTAAAAATATCTCTTATTATATGCATTCTGTTAGAAAAACATTATGAACAGTTTGGTAACTTTGACAACTCCAGTTCCCCAAAATAATATCTTCCAGTAATATCCTAGTTCTGTCAAAGACAACAGTCACCGAAAGAGTTTTGTCTTTGCTTATAGCACTACTACTGCATGCAAAAGTTCACTGCCTTCTGCGTAGGAGCATTACTTTTTGAACATGAATTAAAATTGCTTATAAAACATTTATGAAAAATAATAATAACATTACAATGAAAAGTAATAGCCTATTTACCATAGAATAAACAATGAAATTAAAGAGTAATACAATTAAATTTAATCTAGGTGGGTCTTAAATGAAGACACTTCAGTTTGGCAATGTGTCATATAAAACAGAATCAAGAAACCAGGTGTAACCTATGATCACAAGGAGAATACAGTACATTTGGGACTTTCACTTGCAGTCATGGATATAACCTTTAGACATATTGGCCTAAGGTTTTCTCTAACATTATCAATGCTAAGGCTTCTCATGTCTTAATCTGTTTTTGTTTACTTTTAATATATTGGCCCAATCAGAAATCCTAAACAAGCTAAAATCTCAACAGAGTTGAGATTGCATTTTAAGATTTGATAATATTTTTAAAGCACTAAGGTTATAATGATACATTCATTTTTCAAGACCACTTAAAAGGAATATTGAAACCAATAAATAGTAATGTTTATGTTTCATTGTGTCTATATGTTAAAAGTATATAATTATTTTTAAATAATTTAATTTCACCAAGAGGACGAGACATAAATTTTTGGCCAATTGAAATATGTTCTCTAGGATACAAATCGCTGAAGAAAAGAAAATTAGGGGTGCTTGGGTGGCTCAGTTAGTTAAACAGCTGCCTTCAGCTCAGGTCATGAGCTCAGGGTCCTGGGATTGAGTCCTGCATTGGGCTCCCTGCTCAGCAAGGGAGTTTGCTTCTCCTCTCCCTCTCCCTGCCACCCTGAATACTTGTGCTGTAGCTATCAAATAAATAGATAAATAATATTTTTTTAAAAATTTAGCTTTTTCAGGAAACTTTCTTCATCATTGAAACAAATGCATGTTGAGTTTTTCTAATTGAAAAATATAGTTTATATTTATAGTTAAATAGAGAGTCCATGGAAATTAGATGTTAGATAACATTATATTTACATACCAATAGCTTATTGGTCTATTTCTCCGGTGCTTGACATTCTTATTTCTAATTAACATCTTTTCAAATAATGACCTTTTAATGATATTTTCAAATAATGACCTTTTAATGATATTTAAAAAAAGCTGGTCAGACTTATTTTCTTAATAAAATTTGCTCAAAGATCCATAAGGAATAGAATCTATTACTAAATTCAATCCAGACTTTCACAAAATATTTTGTGTAGTCCTTCATTTTTCTCTATTTAACAACTTGATCTCTGATATGATCTCTGGTATGTACAAGTCTGTTTCCTTTTAAATCATTTTGCATTTGCAAAGTACATTTGCGTTTGCATTTAAGTCATTCTATAGTGACATGCCTTGTTTGACAACAAAGGTATAAAAGCAAGCACTATTCATAGTGAGGAAAAGCATAGCTTCTGGCGCCAGGCTCATATTCCTTGGGTTCAAATACTAGTTTTGCTACTTAATACTAGTTGTAAGGCTTTGATCAAATTATTTAATATCTTGTGCCTTGGTTTCCCCAAATATGAAATGGGAATAATAATTCTTCCTTGAAGGTTATGGAAGGTATTAAATGTATTAATATGGGTCAAACATTTAGAAGAGTATCTGGAAACTAGTGAGGTTGAAAAAATTCTGAGCTATTATGAACATGAATATTTATTCCTACAATATTTTATTTCCCAAGACACTGACTCAACTGGCTAGGTAAAATAATGAATCTTAATCAGTATCTCCAAATTTCCTGATGGTTCCAATAAGCTGTATGCTTTTCATACAAGTGAAGAGAGCTCTGTGTGACTTTTCTTTCTGTTCTTGGTTTTTGATAAAACTCTGCATCCTGTGTACTTGCTGATTTTCATTCCTTCCTTCCTCCCATCCTTCCTTCCTTCCTTCTTTCCTTTTTTGAAAGGGGAGAGATACTGATATCTGTTAAATTATATCCCCTAAAAAGATACATTGAAGTTCTAATCCCAGAATACTATCTTATTTGGAAATAGGGTCTTTGCAGATTTAACCAGGTTAAGATACAATCATTAGGGAGGCTCCTAATCCAGTATGACTGATGTCCTTGTAAAAAGGGGAAATTTGGACATGGAAACACAGAAGGAAGAAGTGTGAAGATGGCTATGTGACTGGAGTCATGCGTCTATACTTCAAGAACACCAAGGATTGTTGGCAAACACTAGAAGCTAGGAAGAGGCAAGGAAATATTCTCTTCTGGAGCCATCAAGGAACATGGCCCCAGGTTACCTTGATTTTTAGACTTCTAGCCTCCAGAACTGGGAAACAATCAACTGTTGTTTTAAGCCACCCAACTTTTGGTACTTTGTTATACAAGGAACGGAATACAAGTATTGTTGAGATTTATCCACTTTCTGATTGCTTTTCCTCACATCTAACTAAAAACTGAGAGGCTGCAATTAATCATCTCCCCCTGCCTTTTATTTTTTCTTGAGGATCATATACTCTGGATTTGGAGAAATGAACATTTAATTTCTAGATGTAAAAAGAGTTGATCAGTGAATGAAAAATAGCTGATGAATCACAAACAATGTCGCACACAACAAGGTGCTTGGGCATTTTGTATCTTGTGTCATTTTATATCTTTTTACTGATATAATAGTCAAGGACTATCTTTGTTAAGGGTTTTTATTTATTTATTTATTTATTTTGAAGACTAACACTGCTATCCCTAAAATGATCTATTTTTATATTCTGGGAGACAAATGAACCTGTTAATTAAGTTGTCCTTAGCTCCTTTAGTGCCCACCACAGTCAAAGAACCACACAATGGTTGAATTAGCAAGAAATTAACAGATCGGGTAGTTCCGCTAATTTGTTTCTCAGAGGAAGAAACTGAGGTCAAGAGAGGTTAAGCAATTTAGACTTCTGGCTTTCTTTTCTGCATCGTATCACAAGGGATTTAAACCCAATTTAAATCACACTTCAGAAGTCAGATTTTCTGGACCTTTTTCGTATTGTCATTATAGTTTGCAGCATAGTGGCCTACTAAAGAGATAACTGTTTATTGGGGGTAATGCTTATTTGTCAGTTATCTTGAATCTGTAAATCAGCTTGCTACTAATAGTTATATGGAAAGGGATTGTACATGATTGACCTGCCTTGTTATGGGCATAGCACCTTGCAGTCAGTACATGCAAAGTCTACACTGTTTTCTACAGGCAGAAACTTTCCTCAGGGTGGGTGGGGGAGAGGGTGTATTTCTAAATGAGGCATCAAGAGAAACTGGTCCCAAGTTCTAGAAGCACACAGGCATTTTTTGTATGACCTCATACCTCACCACAGTTGATTTTGGGGGTGCCTAGTGAGGATGTAATGAGAAAGAGCAACAAACCAGAATAAAAAAGGGTCTAAGATAAACTGCCAAGATTTAAAAAAGAGAAAAGCCATAACTTCTTTAATGAACGACTTTGTCCAGAGCTATTAGTCAGTTTAGAGCTCACAGATTCTCCCTATAGTTAATAGTTTCATTAATATTTACTTATTTACAGTTACTTAGAGATCTCTTTTCATCTTCAAACAGCATTCACTTCAAATAATATTATTAAATTTACTTTCTGCAAGAAATCATGCTAATCACTATACAGGGGTTGTTTTTTTTAATGTAACAAAACTCCATGAAACTACCATTACTATCCTCAATGTATAGTCATGAAAAGGAAGTTTAGAGTTTAAACAAGTTGCCTAATGTTGCATTGCTAGCAAACCGTGATCAGGATTTAGACTTAGCTCTAACTCAGATGGGCATTTCCATTCACTATCTAATCACAGGGTTGATAGAATCCCTAACTGGGCATATATCCTGTCTTCCTACTGTTAGGTAACATATGGGCCCTCCTGCTGGTTAAGCACTTAGGTCATTCTTTTCATCTGGGGTCAGCTTTCAGAATAATCCTTTCTTCCTGCAGGCCCCAGAGATTTGGTCTGCTTACTTTTCTTTTTTCCAGCTGTCACTACTGATTCTCCCCCCTGCGATTCTTCTTCTACTAGAATTCTGGAGTAGAATACAGATCCCCTCTTTTGCTCATCTTGTTGTTTCTGATTAAAACAAACAAACAAACAAAAAACCTTCCAAGTTTTTAATGAGAATCTCACTAGCAACTCCAAGTTGTAATATAATAATATTAGCAACTGCTACTGTGCTTCACATAGTAAAAGCTTGCTTTCGCTATTGCTGTTAAATTTACTGTTGTAATTACTTTTGCATATGTTTTTACACACTTCCATGAGCAATGAGTTGAATTTCAGTTTGACTTGCAGCTACAGTTTCTTAGCCCTTGCCCTTTTCTGCAGGCTTGCAACAGTCCTGATTTATCTTGCTAGGGCTTATACATGAAAGATACTGAAAGATACTGAAGATCACATGTATCAAGATTTGCTTTTTAAGAAATAAGCTGAAGAAGAGAGACCTATTAGGAATTTCAGAAAAAGCTCTCCTAATATAAGCCCATCTTGCCTTTATTGAGACTGATATTTATTGAGTATTTAATGATCTAAATGCTTTCCATGCAAAAGGCCAATGATGATGATTATCTGCATTTTATGCATGAAGAAGTTGAAGCACAGAACCTATCCAAGAATATCAGCAAGTGATGAACCTAGATTGAAACCAAGCTCTCTAAAAGGTACATTAAGTTGCTTCCCACAAATGGAGTGTATGAACACAAATCATGAATGCTATGTAAAGAACACATTTCGTTTTCTATATTTTTTTAATCCCGCAAGTCTCTTGAATCTTAATTGTTTTCATACGTAGAGTATTGCTTGATGCTTTTGAAAAATGGATCTTGAGACGCCTGGGGGGTTCAGTCAGTTGGGTGTCTGCCTTTGGTTAGGGTCATGATCCCAGGGGTCTGGGATCGAGTCCCACATTTGGCTCCCTCAGTGAGGAGCTTTTTTCTCTCTCTGCCTACCATTCCCCCTGCTGTGCTGTCTCTCACAAATAAACTTTTTAAAAATCTTAAAAAAATGTATCTCATTTTATTCTGAAAAGTCTACAATTAAGTAATAGATTAAATGTTAAGTGTGAATTTTTAAATTTAGTCACTGCGAGGCAAGTTGGTTGGCTAATCCTTTTGAGGTCATTGGTTTAAATTAGTATCTCTAAATTTATTCTTCTATTTATTTATTTTTTTAAAGGGTTTATTTATTTAGAGAGAGAGAGACTGTGAACCTGAGCAGCGGAAGAGGCAGAGAGAGGAGAGGGAGAATTCCAAGCAGACTCTGCACTGAGCCCATGGGGCTCCATCTCATGACCCTGAGATCACGATCCAAGCAGAAACAGGAGTCAATGCTCAAACAACTGAGCCCCCCAGGGATCCCTAAATTTAAACTCTTAAAAACTTATACTTGTCATTTGTCTCCTGAATAACTTGGTAAATACCAGTGCATAATACATATATAATAAAACTTGGTTACATCATCAACTTTACAGTCCTGTTCTTATAAGATTTACCAGGTGAAACCTCCTTCTTTCTACAGTTAAGGGTTGTTTTTTGTTGTTTATGTATTAAACCCTTAAAAGATATCAAGCATTCTGAGTGAATTAATAATTTCTATGGAGACTTGTTATTTTCTGTTGTCTCTTTTTGAGAGAAAGAGCAACAATACCCCTCTCCAGTAACCCAAAAAACAAAACTGGCATTGACTTCAGAATCTATTTGTGTTTAATTATTTGTGTTTAATAGATAGTTATATATAAATGTGTTTAATAAACTGTTCATAGTTATTTTAGCAGAACAGTTTTATAATCTATAATTCTATAACCTCAGGAAAAATTTTTTAAAAGCAGAGATTAAAACAAGATTATTTATCCAGCAATAGTATGTTTACTCTACAGTAAAATTACCTTATAGTCCTAAAATGTGTCCTCATTTGTAGTCATAAGCTTTCCTGAAAGAACTTCTATGAGCTTATGATATAGGTGACATTGGTCTAATAAGCATATCTTTTATCCCATTTTATTAATTCTTTAAAGAATTTTTTAAGAAACCTAAAAAATGGAACAGAATATATAATAAGTGAATAGGAAATATTTTACTGGTTATTAGTAACAGCCAAAAATCAATGGTAATTCTGAACTCTAAGGCCATTTTTTAGGGAAAAGATTATCTTATCAATATCTATTTTTTTAAAATCAATATCCTTTTATTTTTTTTTTAAAGGAAGCTGGCCTCCTTCTTTCCTTTTCTTTTTTTTTTTTTTAAGATTTTATTTATTTATTTTTGACAGAGATCACAAGTAGGCAGAGAGAGAGAGGAGGAAGCAGGCTCCCTGCTGAGTAGAGAGCCAGATGTGGGGCTTGATCCCAGGACCCTGGGATCATGACCTGAGCTGAAGGCAGAGGCTTTAATGCACTGAGCCACCCAGGTACTCCTCAATATCTACTCTTGATTAAATTATTTTTCCTCTATTTCTATAGTCAGTGCAGCCTCAAAAAGCTGACTTTCAGTGGGAAGAGGCTGTTAGTGCTTGTCTAAGGCATTTTTGAAAGACGTGAAGTCATAATATCGATTACCCCGTGGTAATGTCTGCATATCAACAAACATTCAGAGCTATGCTGACCACCTACCGAGTTCATAAAAATCACCATTGCTGAAAGTTCTGCTGGACGGCACTGATCCAGAGGGTCAGTAAACATTCCAATTCTTAGAATCTCAATACTCATTCAGATATTTGGTAACATAAACAAGTAACAAGGGGAGGGAGACAAACCATAAGAGACTTAATCTCAGGAAACAAACTGAGGGTTGCTGGGGGTGGGGGAAGAGGGGTAGGGTGGTTGGGTTATGGACATTGGGGAGAGTATGCACTATGGTGAGTGCTATGATATGTGTAAACCTGATGATTCACAGACCTGTACCCCTGGGGCAAATAATATATGTTAAAAAATTTTTAATAAAAAAAAGTAACTGAGAGTTATTTTCCTAAGCATGGCACATTTAGAATAGATAAAAAAATAGTTAAAAAATTTATTCAGCAAAAGTTTAATAAAACTCATTAATATGTCAGGCGGTAGTCAGGCAAAGCTGAATAAGGTGTGATTTCTGAGGGTTTTTTAAATTTCTGATCTTGAGACAATTATAGTCTTGTGGATGGGCTGGGCAAACATCTATTCACTAGAAATTGTGGTTTTTGTTATAATAATATTATGCCCTAAACAAAGAAGACATTAGCTCTGTCTAGAGGAATTGAGGAAGACCTCAAAGAGGAGGTGATAGTTGAGTTATTACATTAACGAAGCTGTTCTTTTAAGGATTGTATAGTAGGAACATGAAATAAAAGGCTCACTCTTTCTTATGGTCTAAGTAAGCTTGGGCATGGCCCTAACTCTGAGGCAGTGTCTCAGGAATATCTATGCATTGAATACTATTCTAAAGGTATATGTGGTTTTTTTTATGAACATAACTTGACCTAGTGTGTCTATTTTTTTGAAATGCCAGGCTAACAACTAGAACTGTAATAACCAATAGGATGATAGGCATGAAGGGATTCCACAGTGAAGAGCCCAAGCACTCCCCAGCTTCTGCCACTGGGCCATAATTGATGGTATAACTCAGAGAATGCCCAAGGGCTTCGAAGTGGGGGGG
>ML104831.1:65098-105296 GCA_003697995.1 Taxidea taxus jeffersonii
GGAGCCCGATGTGGGACTCCATCCCAGGACGTTGGGATCATGACCTGAGCCCAAGGCAGCTGCTTAACCAACTGAGCCACCCAGGCGTCCCTCTTTGAGATTTTTAAATGCCTCTCCCAACACCAAAGCTTGAAAGAAAGCTGATGATGGCCCAAGAGAATGCTGGACTAGGAGAATAAAAGAATGGAGGGCTCAGGCTGAGAACACGGAGGATCACTGTCTCTGAAGACTTTCTGGTGTGGATATGGTGGGACGGGAAGAATAGGGCACCCAGGGAATCCCGGAGTGGGGACGAGGGGTCCAGATATGATCAGAGCAGAGACTAGCCTTTAACTATGCTGTGTAAGCACAATCATGACTTCCTTAAGTGAAAAAGATAGGGAGCTAGAACCACGGGCATGAGCTGGAGCCCAGAAGGAGACTTAAATCTGTGTGAGTTCTGTCTGTGACCTTGAGAGTATGGGTGTTCTACAGAGGTTGGGATGTTTGTCATGTAGCTAAATCCATACCAGTGTCAGGCTCTGGAGGAGCTGAAAGAGGGTCCAGAGGTGCAGTGCAGGCCTAGCTGCTGCCTCACACCAATGAGGAGAGAAAGCAGATAAATGATAATGTGTGTGAGCTACAAAATGGCTGCCACTTCACTTTCACCATCCGAATCTCACATGGGAATCTCTCTTATGGCTCATGCTAAACAGAAGCACACAGGAGAATTCTGGGAAATGTAGTTCAGCCTGGCCAAGCGGACACATTGCAAAACTACCACAGTCTCATTGCAGAATAGTGGTTCAATCATATACAATAATCTTCCGTGGGCTTTATAGAACCATCTGTTAAAACAACCAAAGACAGATTTAGGTATTTATTTAGAGAGATACTTACCTGGAGTGGGTTCTGGCTACTCTACTTAAGAGTCTGGTGCCCCAAGTAGGTAAAACCAGACAAACATCTCTTCTTAGAGAATTTTATCTTGGTGAAGAAAGACTTATGTAATGTTACCTTGCACAACCACGTACATTTGGTTACTACCTTCCTGGAGATTAAAACCACAAATTAAATATAGATTTTTTTTTTAAGTGTGCGAAAATTAACTAGGGAAGTGAAAATGACTAGATAAAATTATTTAGTATTTATTGACATGTAGCCATGAGGTTGAAAAACCTTTTTTTTTTTTAAGATTTTATTTATTTATTTGACAGACAGAGATCACAAGCAGGCAGAGAGGCAGGCAGAGAGAGAGGAGGAAGCAGGCTCCCCACTGAGCAGAGAGCCCAATGCGGGACCTGATCCCAGGATCCTGGGATCATGACCCGAGCCGAAGGCAGAGGCTTTAACCCACTGAGCTACCCAGGTGTCCGGTTGAAAAACTCTTCTATGCATGAAAATGAGAACAGTCTCATAAATATATCTCATTAAACCCAAACAAACATATCCTCTACTCAAAGCCTGTTTAGCAGGATCTGGAAATGACTAGGCACTCTAAAAGCAATACATGATGGGAAGTAGGAACTGAAAGAGACATTGGTCTTAACTGGTTGTGATTTACATTTCTTATTTCACAAATTCTATAAAATCATATAAACATGTGAAGCCATTGCTAAGTCTCTTTGGAATTGTGAAAGTGAAGTATACAGGAATTTAAGCTTCTTTGGGTGTATGGTAAATCTGCACACGGGCTGTGCTTTATTATGATTGACTGTGAGACCCCCAAGATCACTGCCCATACTACTTAGCACTGTTATTAGCACATTTTCATCTCTATTAAAAGTATGTTGAAGGGAGAATAAAATGAATAAGGGGGGAGGAGAGTAAGAGGATGGTTGGTAGGGAAGAAAGAAGGAAGGAAGAAAGCAAAGCAAGGAAAGGAAGGGAGGAAAGTAGGAGGAAAAAAAAATGAGGAAGATAAAGGAGAGAAATACACAAGCTAACTCAATCAACCAAAGACAAGAACTTATACTAGAATCCAGGTACACTAGTCTGTTCTTTAAGAAATCAAACGAAAGTACACATGTGTTTTGTAGACTTATACTTGGTAATTCATGATTATAAAAATATTGGAAACATCCTTTATCATATAAAGGTCCATTACAACATGGTGTAGAAAAGTAATATTTGCATTCTTAAAATTAGTGTTTTGCTTTTCAAAAATAATTATTCAAAAAAACATTTTCATGGATCTATAGGGTCTGAATGAAGATTTATTTTTGAAAATTCTGATGTCTAGTATTTCATTGTTTAGTGCTCAAATATAAACTATACTGGGGTCAGGAATGATCAATTTGGATCTCTGGGTCCCAGAGAGCCCATGGCTATAACTCAGATTCTAGAACTCAAGTGGTCCATGAACTTAGCTTTAAAAAAATCAACAATTTTCCACTAATTTCTAGCTGTAATCTACCATTTCTTTCACATCTTAAAACATTATTATGAAAAGATAGCCATAGGTTTCCAGGGTCTCATCACACAAAAAGGATTAAGAAACCTGCTTTTTGCAAGGACAAAATGTCTCCCTTCATTGCAGCATTTTTTTTTCCTGATTAGTATTTTAGAAACACTAATGGAAAATAATGGTGCTTACAGGCATGGTACACAAGGTGGCAGTACATTATAACTTATTTTTCCAAATCAGCTTCCCTCATTCTTGGCTGTATCTGAATGCTAAGTATAAACTGTCTGATAATTAGAATGTAATACATTTTCAAGAAATGGCTTTTGATACTTTTCAGCCTACCCTTCTCGTTTATATTAATGCTCTTTTTTGTGCAATATGTAGCACACATTAGAAAAGTCTCTCAGTTTGAGAAACACAGTAAGAAATTGGGGCACCTGGGTGGCTCAGTGGGTTAAAGCCTCTGCCTTCGGCTCGGGTCATGATCTCAGGGTCCTGGGATCGAGCCCCACGTCGGGCTCTCTGCTGAGCGGGGAGCCTGCTTCCTCCTCTCTCTCTGCCTGCCTCTCTGTCTACTTGTGATCTCTGTCTGTCTAATAAATAAAAAAAAAAAAAAAAAGAAATTAAGCTATTTTCAGAGCTTTCTCAAAATATGTTTCCTAAAAAAACAAGGACAGCAACAACAAAAAAACAAACCACCCTTATGAAGAAAGACTGTTTTCTTACTATAGGCACTGTGCTCTTATTTATATAAATATGGTCTATGTGCCCAAAGGGTAATTGATGAATTACATAAAACCTTTCCTACCAACACATACCACTTTTAATCACATACTCTCTCTAATTTAAATTTGTGATTTTTATTTTTAAGTGAAAAAGAAGGAGAGGGGAGGTGAACTTCCCCTCTTTGATGGTGCGATCTTTGCTGGAGTAGTTGCAAAATGGCTAGAAGTCCTCATTCCTCCATGAAGAGGCAGAGTCTGTTTCTCTAGCTCTTGACACTGAATTGTGCTTGTGACATTATTTGGCCAGTAGCATGTGGCAGGAGGGACAGTGCTCTGTTTTTGAGCCTCTGCTTCAAGACACCTCGAATGCTTCCTTTCTCCACTTGCTTCCAGGACTGGGGACTGGGCTTGCTTGTATCTGTACCTTATGAGGGAATGTGCTTGGAATAAGCTGCTGGAGTGATGTGGGAGACAAAGAGGATGAGCCCTTTGGAGCAGAGAGGAGTTGGCCCAGCCAGATAAAATCCCAGAGAAATAGGCAGTCTACCTCCAAACAAGAGAAGGTGGGTGAGGCCACGAGAATCCCATAGCTTGGCTCTGACCTGTGCCTGACTTCAGTTGTAGGAGAAACACGTGCTTATTTTTTCTAGCCACTGGCTTTTTGAGTTGTGTTTGATGCAGCATTGTGTATAAAATAGGAACTATTATGAACTATGAGACACCAGCTCATCACCAAGTCAGATGGCATTTTTTTTTTTTTTTTTACAAAATATAGATAGAACTGTGAAGTACCTGTGACTTAGCATTCTCTTGCATTAAAGATTTTGGCCCCTGTGACACTTACTGACAGTGTCTAGCCATTTAGTACATCTAGTTTGGACATTAGATATAGCAAATAAGGGTAAAAGAAGAAACTGAGTATGTCTAGGGGCAGGCACTGTTATGGATGGATGTCTGTGTGTACTTCCCACCCTGTATTCATATGTTGAAGCCTTAACTCTCAGTGTATGTATTTGGACATGAAGCTTCTAAGGAAACAATTAAGGTAAAATAAGGTCATAAAGGTGATGCCCTGGAAGGATCGATGTCTTCATGAGAAGGAATACTAGAGATCAATCTCTCTCTCTCTCTCAACACAAAAAAGAGGTCTTATGAGCACACAGCAGGATGGTGGAGGGCTCCAAGCCAAGAGAAGACACTCAATGTGACATCCACTTTGCCAGTACCCTCACCTTGGACTTCCCAGCCTCCAGAACTGTAAGAAATACATTTTAATTGGTTAAGCCATGCAATCAATTCTATTTCCTTATGGCAGTCTGTGTTGACTGATACAGAATGCAGGCAAAGTAGAGGGAACATAGTAACAGCTAATAATGATTGCTTCCCAGCAGTCAAAAGACTTATCAAATCTAATTTCAGGTAGCCCCCCACAACAACCCAGGGAAGTAGCTACTATTACTAGCACTGTCACTATTTTTATAGATGAGAAAACTGAGACAAAGAAAGTGTAAGTAGCATGACCACGTTCTCCTGATTAATAAGTGGCAGAGTTGGAATTTGAATCGAAGATGTCTCTCTCTAGAAGCTGTACTCCAAATGACTACTTTAGGCTGCTAAGAAGAAATGAGCACTAGCAAATGAAGGCAGGAAGAGAAAGAGGAAGAAGAAAATGATAAGGAGGGTCAGTGCTGGTGATCAGAACCTGTTGTTTTTCAGGGCAGCTTTCTCTGACTCAGTTTACCCCCAAGGGATACATTTCAAAGCCTGTTGGGCCCCAGAGCCCCAACTCAGTGAGAGAGCTTGGCTATGGAGATCTGCATAGGACTTTTAGATATATTCTGCATTTTTCTTCCCTTGTTCTCACAGACTGAATTGCTAATTCTTTTTAGGACCCTTTGGGCCCCCAGTTCTGAAAGCTGGCTTTGGGTAGAAACACAGCTGTGTCAGCACGACCAGACTTGATGAGAAATTCTGTGTGGTCTGGTACATGATACACTGCCGCATATGGCATGCTATTTATTGAAAATATGAATAGGCATGTTTTATTATAATAAAGCAAAACACTAGGTACACATATAGGCATGAATAAGATGGTATTTAAAAGCGTTTTTCTGGCATTGCTCCATATTGAATACATACAGGATGAATTTACAAATTGCTCATGTTATTAATTCTACCTAAGAGGTGGAAGATTAACTTGATACCAATTAGGTTGCCAAGACTTAATTTGCTAAGGGAAACATCTGAAATATGGCTAGGACCCCTCCTGGCCAGAGGGTTGCTGCTGTCTTCATACAGGCAAGGCCTTAAAAATTCTTTAGCCTTCTGTCAGGCTAGCTGGAGAAGACAGAACTCACTGCAAAAATTATCCCCCATCCCCCCAAGTGCCCTTCAGCCCCAGAGGATGTAGAAGAGAAGCAAGAGAATTTCCATACTCATTAAGATGTGTGAGGAAGGTTGGAGAGTTGAGAGCCACTGTGGCTGCCAGAGGGTCCCTATTTTTAGGGAGAGGAGGGCCACTATTGGGATAGTCAGGCAAGGTTTCAGTGCGTCAGTAGCACTAGCCTGAGTGAAGAGCAAGATCAAGTTGGGGACAGTGTGGAAAGTGGGGAAACCATGAACTGACTGTACAAGAGAATGGCTTCCTTGAGTCACTCCAGCCTCACAGGCCTTGGCAGCTAATGCAGTAAAGGACAATCAGTGTGCCAAGATGAGATCAGACAAGCTGCAGCCCAAAAAAAGTCAATAAAGATGAGAAGCCAATGCACAGATCAGACGGCGGGCGGGCGGGGGTGGGGGTGCGGTGCCCAACCACTGTTTCAGGACATGATGTGAAGTTCTTTTTTTATCTAGATGCCATTCTGGGGAAAACGAGGGAGGGGAGAACATGGAGAGGGACTGCTGTCTGGAGATGACATCTGGAGTTTGAATGGACGGGCTACTTTCCCAAGAGAATCAGAGGTATGCAGGAAGTGATGACATTGCTTTCCATTGGCCCATGTCGATGCTCTTCTTTCCTGCCTCTCCATCCTGTGCGCAGTCAAGTGAAATAAGGAATGGATGGGCAAACTGAGCTTCGTTAGAGACACAGAAATGCCTGCCCTAACAAACTGTGACTATAAACAATAAAACCGCTATGTGTACAAAACAAAAGTGACTTTCCTGCCAAGAATTCAGTCTGCTACACATTAGGGTTCGGTGTATATGCTGCGACACTTCAAATTCTCTCTGCTGTTTATGTTACACAATATTGATGGAGATTCTAATCAGAGGAAGAAGAGTATGAAACTAGTAGTTTGCGTGTCTAAATTCAAACATTTGAAAAGGTACCGATACACTTACCTTATGGACATGAAAACATAAAATGCAATTGGAAGTTACTAAATATTTAATATATTTCTACAGTTGTCTATCACTATGTAACAAAGCACTCAAAATGAAGTGGGTAAAAACAACAATATTTACCGTCTCATGGTTTCTGTGGCTCAGGAATTCAGAGAGTGCACCGTCGGCATGGCTAGTCTCTGCCTGGCAATGAATGGGGCTTCAGCAGGACAACATCAAGGCAGGACGGATGGGATCATTGAAGGCTTGACTGAAGCCAGAAGACACAAGGTGGCTCTCTCACGTGGTGGAAAGCAAGTTGCTTCTCCCATAGGGCTACCTGAGGGTCCCCAGGACGTGGCAGTTATCTTGCCCTGGAGGGAACACTTCATAGGCTCAACGGACTTGTGTTGATTTTTAGAACCTGTCTTCAGAAGTGCCACAGCACCACTTTCTACAGTCTTCCATTGGTCACGAGGAGCCTCCTGATTCTGTGTGGGAGGAAACTACATAGGATACTGTATTAATTATGCATCGCTGCGCCACAAATTACCTTTACACTTAACAGCTTAAAGCAAACCCATTTATTATGTACAGTTTCTGTGGGTTGGGAATCCAGAAGCATCTCCGAGGGCTTGTTCTGGCTCTCAGGTCTCTCCTGAGGTTACCTTCAAGCTATCGCCTGGGGCTACAGTCCAGTTTTGACCGGGGGCTGAAGAACTTGCTCTCAAGCTTCCTTGTTTGTTGGTAAGCTGCAGTTAGTTCCTTGCCTTGGGGGGCCTCTCCAGAGGCTGCCTGAGTGTCACGCACTGTGATAACACAGCAGCTGGCTTCCCCCAAAAGTGACTCATGTGGAAGACAGAAAGAACCCCCAAAAGCCCCCTTCCACTAATCTTGGAAGTGACACACTACACTGGTTTCCTGTTGCTGCTTACCACAAACTTAGTGACCTAACTAGCACATATTTGGACCAGAAGCCCCAAATAGGTTTTGCTAAGCTGAAGTCAAGGCGGAGTTAGGCCTGTGTTCCCTTTGGAAGCTTTAGAGGAGAATCCATTTTCCTGCCTTTTCCAGCTTCTAGAGGCCACCTGAATTCTTTGACTTCTGGTCCTTTCTCTATCTTCAGAATCATAGGCATGGCATCTTTCAATCTCTCTGACTCTGACTCTCTTCTGCCTTTTAAGAACCCTTTGGTAGACACTGGGACTACTCAAGGAATCCAGCATAATCTCTCCATCTCAAGATCTTTAACTCAGTCTCCTCTGCAAAGTCCCTTTGCTGCTTATGGTAATGATTCAACACATTCACAGGTTTAGGATTTGGGGATTAGGATGTGGATGTTAACTGGGGAACCATTACTCTGCTTACCACACATACCATAACTTTTGCCATTTTATATTGGGCCCACAGACCAAACTTAGCACAATGCAGGAGATGACTATTCCCAGGTGTGAATACTGGGAGCTGGAGAACACTGGGGGCCATTTTGGAGGTGACGACCACAATTTTATATGACCATTACACAACTTTATAAAAAGTGTTAATTACTGCTTCAAAATACAAAACTGAAATAACAATGTTATACAGTTATTAACATTTTTTTTAGATTGAGAATGATAATGATGATAAAGTAACAATAACTACCATTGTTTGGGGTGCCTAACTGTTGCTGGGCACTGTCTAAGCATTTTACATAAATCTCTATGTTATGTAACATCTTGAGATAAGAGATCAATATTTTTATCATTTATAACGATTAAAGATATAAAGAAACAGGTTCGGAGAAGCTCAAGCTAAATGATTTCAGTACACACAGTAGAAGTCGGTACAGAGAGAGTCTGAATCTAGTCTCGGCAAGTATAAGGCTACGCAGGCTCTCATCCCTCTTTGCCACTAATGTCCCACGATCCTATATAAGTGACTCCAATGTTCATAACCAAGTTTTTATCATCATTACCTGGACTAGAGATTCCTTAACTATATTATCCTGAAAGAGTCAAGAATCACAACCATTCATATCATTTATTATCAACCTATAGATGGCACTTTTGTATAACCAGAAGTTCAATATGAATCTAAAAGCTCCATTCCCAAACTTATACCAAAGACAATTCTATCTGAAAATTAAGTCCTCACACATTTAAATAGAACACCAGTGTCTTGGCTATAGCAAAGTAAAGGGAAGGAAGTAGCCTTGTGTAGAGATTTTCTAAGTGAATTCTTATCTAGTCATATAACCCGGAGACAACATAAAAAAGACCCTTTACACTGGGGCACATCCTCAATTTACCAGATATTTAGACAAATCCATTTTGTGAAACAACAAAGTTCTATCCAGGGGAAAGGGAGAGAATCATTTTGGCATCCTATTTTTTTTTTTCCTCTTTCCTTTCTTCCTATTTATGTCTAGATCTTTTCCATAACAAATATTCACATCTTCTCCTTAATAAGCTGTCTTGAAGAGCTCATTAGTAGAACATGTCTGGAAAGTAATTTTAATTTTCAGTGACCCTATTATATCTCCACACATTATCCCATCTCTAAAGTAGTACCATAAGGCTCAAGATATGTAGCCGGAGGTATCCTGGAAGAATTAATATAAAGAAAAATGTGCCAAGAGTTCATTATTTTAATTTGGACACAACAAATAAAAGTGATTGGCATTATGGTGGGAGGAATGAATGTTCCAGATAGAGGCCATTATTAAACAATATATCATCTAACGCTGGGCTTCTGTATTACTAGGAGAGGGGGTACTCCATCTGGCACATTTTAAAGTTCCACGTGTTAAGCCCCACTGATTGTAAGAACGCTGAAGTTAGACTCCTCTGGTTTTCAAAGCCGAATGTGATGGGGATTCGCCTTCCCAGTGCGGGTCCTCCATGCCTTGGATGCTTGTGTGGTGTCTGCGCCTCTGCCCGTTCTGTGTCCGTGGTGTCCCTCCCATGGATGGTCCCTCAGGTCAGTTTGGCTCGACCATGTCTCTGCCCTCCCAGCTTCAAAGTGGCCTCTTCCTTGCGTTTAGCTGTGGAGGGTCTGTTCTGCCAGTCGTTAGGTCATTTTTCTGGTTTATTTACAGTGACGTGGGTGTCCTTTAGTTGTATCTGTGAGAGGAGGTGAGCCTAAGATCCTTCCACCCCACCATCTTCTGAGCTTTTCAGGCTCTGGCACATTTTCAAGAAAGCTTCACAGGTAGTCCCTCCTCTCTCCTGCGTTGAGTTCTGCTGATCCACTTAGCAGATTACGGCTTTGAAGGCTGCATATTCCCCTTCCATCCAGTCGTTTCTTGTTGATTCATCACTTTCAGGCTCAGATTATTTCCTTTGTACATTATTTATTTATTCACTTAAGAAACGCAGAATGAAGACCTACTCTATGTGAAGAATGACATTAGCGACGGATACAAAGTCAGGGCTTTAAAGATTAATTAGGAATAATTCTCTTTCCTCACAGGCTCATAACAAGGATGGCTGATTTGGAGCAGGAGTGCCATCTTTGCCTACATGCTCAGAGAAATTCTAGACCATCAGACTCCTTCCAGTGACTTCTGAATCCTTGTAACATAGCACTCCCATCAACTACTACTAAAAAGAGTTTTGTGGAGGACAAGATTGAAACAGTCAGACATTTACCATCTAATAGGGCCTGTCTTCTAGAACAAAAACAAAAACAAAAACCCAACCCTCAACTTCAGAGACCTGTGGCTCAGTGGGAGAGTAATGTTTCCTACCCTTAAGAGGGGGGCTCTCTTAAGACGAGATATAGGATGATCACATATAAAGGAAGTCTTAAGAACACTGAGAGAGAGAGACAAACAAATATGCGTGGGTTCAATGCTATATTGGTCTCATACTTAACAGCAGAGGCAAAAAAGGAAGTTAATAACTGATGGTTGCCTACAATGTGCCCACCCTATACTAGATTCTTTATATTATGTCGCTTAATCCTCTCAAACACTGTGTGAGGGAGGTATTAATATCCCTCAACAGTTTAGGTAGCTGAATGTTGTTGCATATTGGACAAGAGATGGGGGGTGGATTTCTGACTCAGGCTCCTATAACTCCCAGGACCCTCTGTACCTCTCTGTCTTCCCTTGAGTAGTCACATTAATCAGGTAAACTTTCTAGTTATAAAATGGGAGAAACCCAAATTATTCTGGAAAAACAAAATGTGGATAAACCACAACTACAGTTGTTCAAGTATCAGAGAAGCAAAGTTTCAGTGTTAATGCTTTTTCAGCTGTGTCTTCGACAGAAACAGGTATATCCAAGCTCGATCCCAGGTTCTACTGGTTTCTTTCTAGCTCAGAATTACAACACAATTATTGCAGGTCTAAAAGTTTTGATTTACAACAAATCCAATCCTTGACTAACAAGTGGCAAAATTTGTACTTCTCATATGCTGAAATCTTAAGAGACAGGGTAGTTTAAAGGGGTTGGGGGTGAGGGAAAACTGAATGATGATGAAATCAGATAAAATCTTCCTTAAAAACTTGACACTAAGAGAACTTAAACAAATCATTTAATATGTTCGGAAAGGAAGAATAGATAGTACCTGGTGTTTCTTCCCACTCATAAAGACACTTTCTTATTTCTTCTTTATTTGAAACTGGGGAAGGAGGAAGTTTGAGTTGACACCTAAGGGAAAGGAAAGAAAGCCAAACATTGATTAATTTCACTTACTCATTCAACAGACATTTATACACCTCTAATAAGGGGCCAGCCACTGTGCTATCTCCTTTCATGTGTTATTCATTTAATTCTTCCAGGAAGGCCATGGGAAAGTTATTTTTATCCTTATGTTATATATTAAAAAACAGAAGCTCCAAAATGATGGTGGGCAGAAAAAATACTGGACTAGGGATTGAAAAACTTGGGTTCTAGATCCACTTTTGTCAACTAATTTACTGTGGGACTTGGGAAGAACTTTATATTCTCTGTGGGTCGTTTTCTCTTTCAGGGAGAAAGAGACCAAAAATAACCCCGAAGGCAACATAGGTCTCTTTTTGAATTGTGAGTTCAACACCTTAATTCATATTCTTTTTCCTTATTTCATTTTACTATTGTTATTGTTGCCACTAAATTAACCTGAATTTTTAACTAGAGGTAAGAAGCCTGGGGCATTTGAGTCTGGAAAAGTCTCATTAGGTTTGGCCCAGAGTGCAAACATGCATCAGCAAGCACGTGCCACCTGTTTAACTTCAGTATTCCTGTAGCACAATGTTCTCACTGCTGCTAGTGCCAAACCTAGGGGGAACTATGCTTCATGGGAAATTCCACATTAGTGTAGTTTAGGAAACTTTCTTTTTTCCCCTTGGATATATTGCTGGCTTGACAGTAGAAAACACATGGAGGACCCTTAATAATATTTCAGAAACTGGCACTGAGAATAGCTTTAGTTTATATATAAATAAAAATATATAATCAATATATAATTTATTATATATAATATGTATAAAAACCTTATTGAGATGATTTGCATACCATACAGTAACACTTTAAAAAATGCACCACTCAGTGCATTTATATATTTATATTAGTTGAGTATATTCACAGGGTTGTACCACTACTGCCACTTTAATTTTAGAACATTTACATTATCACCCTCAAAACCACATACTCATTCCTTTTTCCTGCTAGCCCCTTGCAACCACTAACTACTCTCTTGTCTCTAAACTTGCCTATCATGGTTCTTTCCTGTAAATGGAATCATGACATTATATGGGTTTGAGCTGGCATAATGTTCACTTAGCATAATGTTTTCAAGGTTCACTCCTATTGCAGCATGAATTGGTACTTTGCTTCTTTCTTTCTTCCTTTTTTTTTTCTTAAACTAATCATTCCTATTATTTATTTATTTATTTATTTAACTTTGTTGCACTGGCTGAATGATATTCCACTGTATCCATTCATCTGTTGATGGACATTTGGGTAGCCTTTATTTTCTGGATATCATAAATAATGTTACTATGAATGGTGTGTACAGATTTGGTGTTTTGTGTGGACATACCTTTAAATTGTCTTGCACATATACCTAAGAGTGGAATTGCTGGGTCATATAGTAATCCTATGTGGAACACTTAAACTCTTTCAAAGTGGGTGTACCTTTTTAAATTCTCACCAGAAGTGTATGAGAGTTCCAATTTATTCACATTCTCACCAAGACTCATTATTGTCTGTCTTTATTTTAGCCATCCTGGTGCATGTGAAGTGGTATCGCACTGCGGTTTTGTTTGCGTTTCCCCAGTACTTAATGATGTTGAGCCTCTTTTCATGTGTTCATCGGCTAATTTATATCTTTTTTGGAGAGATGTCTATTCCAATTCTTTTTTATTTTTTTAACCCATGTTCTGATTTGATTATTTGTCTTTTCAATATTCAGTTGTAGGTGTTCTTATGTGTTCTGGGTTCAAGTACCTTATTAGACATATGATTTAGAAATATTTCCTCCCAGGGATGCCTGAGGGGCTCAGTCTATTGAACATCTGCCTTCGGCTAGTGTCATGATCCCAGGGTCCTGGGATCGAGTCTCGAATCTGGCTCCTTGCTCAGCAGGGAGCCTGCTTCTCCCTCTGCCTGCCCCTCCCTCTGTTTGTGCTTGCTCTCTCTATCTCTCTGACAAATAATAAATAAAATCCTTAAGAAAAAAGAAAAAATATTTTCTCCCATTCTTTGGATTGTCTTTTCACTTTCTTGATAGGGTTGTTTTTATTTTATTTACATATATATTTAGAAAGGGAGAGAGAGAGAGGGAGAGAGAAGGAAAAGGATAGGAAGGGGCAGAGGGAGAGGGAAAGAGAGAATCTTAAGCAGACTCTCTACCCAGCATGGAGCTCAGTGTGGGGCTCAATCTCACAACCTTGAGACCATGACCTGAGCTGAAATTGAGTAGGACACTTAAGTGGCTGAACCACACAGATGCCCCCAATCTTTACTTTTTTGAAAAATTCTAGAATATAGAAATTTGGAGTTCCTTAATGGTGAAGAAAGTTTAAATACAGATAAAAGAAATTATATATATATATATATATAAATATGTGTGTGTGTAAATGTATACATATATATGTATGATAGAACTTGTTACCACCAAAACATAAATACTAGAAATAAATTGTAATATAAAAAAGATTTTTTGAAAGATTTATATAGATTCATGGACAATAGAGTTTTAATATGTTGTAAAACCTTCAGTCTCTGATGACAGTGTCATAAAATGGAGGTACTGTATTTCTGACAAATATCTTTTGGAACTACTGTCACAGACAAAATTAAAGGCCAGATGGATCACTGATGATCCAATTACACCAGACACTTATGTTTTAATAACTAGGTAAATTATATGCTTAATTCATTTCAAGTCAGAAACTCTTCCCTATTTTTTTTTTAAGATTTTATTTATTTATTTGAGAGAGAGAAAGCAAGAGAGAGAGAGAGTGTGTGTACATGTGTGGGCACACAACTGGGGGGACAGGCAGGGGCAGAGGGAGAGGGAGAAGCAAACTCCTCCCTGCTGACTAGGGAGCCCTGATTGGGGAGGGGGGAATCCCAGGACGCTGGGATCATGACCTGAGCTGAAGGCTGACATTTAACTGACTGAGCCACCCAGGTGCCATGACTGTTATTATTTTTGTTTAATTAATAGCTACTTACCTTTATTCTAGTTAATTTTTTGGTTTCTTGTGAGAAAGACAGCTAGGGAAAAAGAGTAGTAAGTTTGGTTGATGGACAATGCTTTACATAGTATATACTATATACTACACTAATGCTTTTATTGTGCAAATTCTATTTCATATTGTTCTACTTCCAAATTGGTCTTTTATGCTATCTAGTATATAATTTTGCTAAAAACCTATAACTAAATATGGAAAAGTTATTTTGTTACCTTGGAGGAGGGAGGGTCTTTCTAACTATGATTCATTATTTCAACCCATAAAATAAAGGATTCAGAAAATTAACTGCCTAAAAATAAATATGAATGGCCAAACACCACTGGCAGAATCAAAAGCTAAATGTTCTAATGAAAGAAGGAAAAACATTTGTAATTGCTATTACAGAATATTAATTTCCTTAATATATACAGAACTCATACAAATAGATAAGACAAAAAAATCCAGTAAAAAATGGAACAAAGATTTAAAGATAATGTTTACAGGAAAATAAATGCAAGCAGTTTTTGGGCATATGAAAATAGGCTCAACTTTGCTCACTCATAAAAAGAGAAATACAGATTAAACCAGAATGATACCATTTCTCATCTATTAGCTTGTTATAAATCTAAACACAAAGGGACTGTTAAAAATCTGAAAGTTTGATGACATAGTGTGCACATTGATGGAGGGCAACTTGGAGCTTTGTATCTAAATTGCAAATATAATCCTTTGACCCAGGGATTCTACTCTAACACTATAAATTTCACATATATTTGCACACATTAAGAAAGATATACAATGGGGCACCTGGGTAGCTCAGTGGGTTAAAGCCTCTGCCTTCAGCTCAGGTCATGATCCCAGGGTCCTAGGATGGAGCCCGGCATCAGGCTCTCTGCTCAGCGGGGAGCCTGCTTCCCTTCCTCTCTCTGCCTGCCTCTCTGCCTACCTGTGATCTCTGTCTATCAAATAAATAAATAAAAATCTTAAAAAGAAAGATATACAAGATTATTCATTGCAGAATGTTTGTAGAAGTCGAAGGTTGGGAATAACTTAAATGTCCATCACCCAAATACTGGTTAAATAAATTATGGTAACTCATATAAGACAATGTATGAAGCTTCAAAAAAGGACACCCAAGCCTCTTGAATGTTGAAAAGAAAAGATCTTGAAGGTAACATTCAGAGCACTGTGTACTGTATGTTGTCTTTTATATAAAAAGGTAAATTTATGAGTATGTGTTTGTGTTTTCCTATTTATGCATAAAGTTCTAAAAGCATAGACAGTAAACTATTTACAGAGGTGGTTAATTGGCTGGCTGGGGGCAAGGAAGAAAAGGAGATTTTTCACTTTCTATTATGTATAATATAATTTTTAAAATATATATATATAATCCAATAGTTAATTCAAGGTTTTATTGTTTTCTAAATTAATCTTACTAAAAGATGTAATCTGTACTTGAATCTTCTAGAGTTTGTGCAGTCAAATGGGACAAGAGAAATAGCGTAGATATCTAGTGAGCAAGTTGCAAGATAACTACAGGAATGCTGATGGAAAATATCACTATTTATCAACTCTACTTCTCAGACTCACTTCCTGAATTTTGAAGGTAGAACCTTTGATTTAAAAATCTACGGGCTCAAAAAATTGAACTGAATCCTTAGTGACTCACCCATGTTGACAGAGAAAAAAGCTAGAAGCTGCCAGGGGAGTGTATATGATGGTCATGTTCATAACATTGGAATCACAATTATAATCGACTTTGATATTTCACAAGAAACTAAGATTAGAACTCTGTCCTCAAGACTTCAAGCCCGATCTTTTTCTCGTGACACATTTACAGTGAAATTCAGTACAATATAACCGAAAATAACTCAAAAGAAATAACCCTGGAAACAGAAAAATTGCTTCCTTTTTATAACAGAATATATGTAACAAAAAATGGGCCAGAAAATTAGCTTTTTTACCTTCAGAAGCCTAATACCACTTTTTGGAATGACATGGTGATACCAAATACATCCTTCCTGTCTCCTCCCAGTGTCCTTGTCTCATCTAGAAATGTGTTCGGTAAGAACTCTGATATAACAAGTTGACTCTCAAACAAATGGTTTCCAATGGCTCTCTTATTCTTGAAACCGGCAATTATTTTGTCTCTGTGTGCTTGAGGCTTGGATGGGAATGATTCCCGCCCTCCCCACAACCGTCAAGTATAACATGAATGAACAGAGGCCTTCACTTATTGGAAATAGCAAGAGTGGAAAGCTCTGTTGTGCATATTTCGATGTTGCCCATATAAGCAGTGTTTCTTTTCATCAGCAAGTGGTTTATAAATGTCCACAGACCCCAAAACAAACAGCCTGGTTTACAACATATTTGGTGGTATTTTCAGTTAGAAATATTCAGTGCCCAGCTGAAAGTATTAGCTCTGGATTTAAGCAAACTGTTTAATTAAAACATCAAGAAGGGTCTCTAGAGCTTTAATAGGAAAGCATTACATTGGAAAGAAAGGTAATGAACTTTTAAAAATTAATCAAGTATGGCCTCCTTATGCCAAGTAAATAAAACATATGAAATCTTGCCTGATATGATCAATCTTGCCTACTAAAAATCCTATGTAAATAATAATCTAAAATCATGTTTCATGAACCATATTTACTTATTTATGTCATCCGTCAACAACATATAACCCGCAGGGCCCCATTCATGGTGGAAGCTGGTGAATCCTATTTGCCCTTTCTCTTCTCCTGTCAGGGGCACACTTGCACTCTGCAGACATGCCGTGCAGGTAGGATAAGAAACTAAGAGGTTTGGCAAAGAAAACAGAATGCCTAAATGAACCAGGTGACTTTACTTCAGCTTCTGGAGTTTCTTTTCATTTCTTTCTTTCTTTGTTTTTTAAGTTTTATTTATTTACATAATCTCTACACCCAACGTGGGGCTTGAACTCATGACCAAGAGTTGCAGGCTCTTCCTACTGAGCCAAGTAGGCTCCCTGCTTCTACAATTTCTATAGCAAATATGCTATTTTAGCAAAGTCTAAAAGGTTAGAGAGATGAAGTATTTGGTTAAACAGAAAAGTCTTCAGTGCCCATGGCTTTTGAAGCTGCTTGGGGATAGCTTCAGAATACCAAGAGGAGAATGAGTAACTATTTTATGCAGTTCTTTAATTTGATCATCTTATTCAACTAATTGTGAAATTTCACTGACTCATATTTTAATTTCTCTCCTCTGAAAGAGGGCATTGTGTGAGGAAAGGACTCATTTTACTATCAAAAACACTGTTTAGATGTTGGAGATGATGCCAAGAAAGGGGAACCTGCTTACACTGTTGGTGGGAATGCAGCCACTCTGGAAAACAGTACAGAGGTTCTTCAAAAGTTTGAAAATAAAGCTACCCTACAACCCAGCAATCGCACTACTGGGTCTTTACCCCAAAGATACAAATGTAGTGATGCAAAGGGGCACATGCATCCCAATGTTCATAGCAACAATGTCCACCATAGCCAAACTATGGAAAGAACCTAGATGTCTATCAACAGATGAATGGATAAAGAAGATGTGTGTGTGTGTATATGTGTCTATATATACATACATACACATATGTATATATATACATGTATATATACACATATGTATATATACATGTATATATATATAGACACATATACACACACATCTAATGGAATACTACTCAGCTATCAAAAAAATGAAATCTTGCCATCTGTAATGACATGGATGGAACTAGAGGCTATTATGCTAAGTGAAATAAGTCAATCAGAGAAAGACAATTATTGAATGACTGCACTGATATGTGGAATTTAAGAAACAAGGCAGAGGATCATAGGGGAAGAGAGAAAGAGAGGAAAAAAATGATAGAAGATGATACAAGATGAAAACAGAGAGGGAGACAAACCATAAGAGACTCTTAATCATAGGAAACAAACTTAGAGTTGCTGGAAGGAGGAAGGGTAGGGGGATGGTGTATCTGGGCTATGGGCATTAAGGATGGCCGGTGATGTAATGAGCATATATCATGGGTATTATATAAGACTGATGAATCATTGACCTCTACCTCTGAAACCAGTAATACATTATATGTTAATTAATTGAATTTAAATTAAAAAATAAAAAAACAAAACAAAACAAAACACCCCACTGTTTTGTCTTAATATGTTATTTAACTACATTCTGCTTAAGGCAGACTCATGTGTTCTGCAGTGAAAAGCTTTGGAATCAAAGAGTTTTATATTTGAGCCTTATTCCCCTACATATTACCTGTGTGACCCCTGTGAGCAAAAGACATTTTGTGAGCCTTAGCTTTTCATCTATAAAATGGGCAACCCACCTCATGGTGTTATGAAGATGAAATGAGATATCTGTAAAATTGTCAGCTCATTGACTTTGGCATGTATTTAAGGAAGCAGGATATTATTCTGAAGTTTTCCAGATGTTAGTTTTAGTCAAAATTCCCAGTTGTTGGCTATTCTTTGCCAATGCTTTAGCTCTGTGCTAGAGCAAGAAGACCATCTTGTGAATATTGTGTGCCAATTCTAAAAGGTGAAGGAGAGGTGCTTTTAAAATAAAAATTAGAGGTGCAGGAGAAATGATCTAGCTTGTATATGATTGCTCTTGATAAGAATGACACAATGAAAGGGCACGTATCCCTAGCTTATCTAAATAGACAAATTCAATTTCCAGACCATCCCAAGGTCAAGTTCAGAAAGTCAGCAGTGGGAGGTTGAGATTGGAAGCTACATGTGAACATCAAGAATAAATCAAGTGCACTCACCTTTCTGAAAACAGGGAGAGAAAGTACAAGAGGCCTTTGTTAATCAGACAGGAAAATCATAGCCTGAAAATGCTGACAATGACATTTCAAAAGTCTCAATTCCTTAGTAATAGGCAAGAACATGTGAAGGAGAAAAAAAAATCCCTGAAGTTATAAAAAGAAAACAAAAGGATCAAATATCTATTAGATGTGAGAACTTTATCTTACAAGGTTACTTCAGGTCACATTTCCCAAATGGGGACACCTCTGCAGAGGGAACACGAGGCCCTGCTTGTGAGGCACTGTGCTGGTAATTTGTGACTCTGACAAATGCCATCTGATTGATGGCCCCGCCCATCCCACTTAAGGCAGTCAAACACATACTGAAGAAAAATAAGAGTCCTCTAAACCAAATTCACTTATAAAATACCAAAGGGAACAAAACCCTTCATGCCCTCCAAATTCCCTCCCACCCTGGTCTCTAAGAGGCTAGAGACTCACGGAGACTGGCCCAGGACAAGAGATTGAGCAGACCAGTGAGCGTCCCAAGTACATCCCAGACACAGAAACACATAGGATGTTCCTTAGCCTCAAGCTGAGACAAGCTGCCCTCTATCCCCACACCACCTCCTTGAGCAACCAACTCCTTCATTTGCTCTCTTTTCCATCTATCACCACCTCTCCATAAGACTTCTGGAGGCCTTAATAACAGGGTCCTTTGCCTAAAAAATTCCTCCTGTTTATCCACCCACCCTTTTCCCCATCCTCACTCCCTCCATCTAGAATCTGAACCACATATAATATGACTCTCTATCAGTCTGAAATCTGGGGAATCCAATTGGGAAATGCTACCTAAGCTCAAACTATGATTCCCCCAAGCTATAAACATAAACTCTGTTGTTCCAGTCATAATTAACCAAACTGCCATGAAGGAAACCCGGTCTATATTCTTAAATCTTAAGAAAGAAAATCAGGTAAGTGATTAGGTAGTTGTCCTGGGAAGAATCAGTCTCTCTTTGTTACAGCTGCCTTATATTTGTCATTGTTGCTTCCTACTTTTGTTTACTGATAACTAGAGAAATTAGGGTTAGAGAAAATGTGCAGGCTGAGCAAAGGGACAGGCTGCTTCCTGCATCAACTCTCCCCACCCAGGCAAGAACACTGGGTCAAGGTATAGAAGAACATGGCAGTTGGCCCAGAAATGACTGGGAACAGAGAGGCAACAACCTCAGAATCACAAAGGCTATACAGAGGAAGTGGAGTTGAGAGGGATGCAGGGAATTGGCACAGATATGAACCGTGGGTCACACAATGAATAGGAAAAAAGGGTGATTGTCTCATGTTAAATCTCTTTTCGTCCTTTTGTTGAATTAAAAATCCCAGCTAAAAGCTTGGAGGATTTATTGGCTTTGTTTAAGAAGCATATCTTTTTTTCCCTTCAATAAAACAGTATCTTAAAAGATGAATAGGACTGCAAATGAATTTTTTTTTTTAAATCCAGGAGGATACATTCAAAGTAGGGAACAGTGTAAACATAAGTGTTTTTATCTAGTCATTGAAAATGTTTCAGCAAGCATGAATAAAGTGACCTTTAGGCTCCCATAATACAGCCAAAATAGATCATTTCAGCAAAGGAGGGAGTCTGAGTTCCACACGGATAACAAAAATATCTTAGAAATAGATACGGTTGTATCCACTTATAACAGAAATTGCTGTATGAATTGAGATGCACCATGCCCAAACAGTGCCATGGGATTCTAGAATAAAGCTGGAGCTTGGTTCTGGCTTTGTATTTCCATGAGTTTGAGAAGAGTTCTTGAGCCTCTCTGGGACTCAGATCCTCATCAATAAAAGGAGGCTGTGTCAAGGTCTGTCCTGCTCTCGAATTACTTCACTGTCATTTAGAGTGAGACTATTGTAAAAACACAATCAGCCTAAAAAGTCCAGGCATTTTTTCCTGTCCCTTAGACTTCCTTAAGGGTTTCATTGTCCCCTTTCTTAATGATTAGTTGTAGAGCTCTTTAGTGAAATTGTGACAATGTGGGCTTTGGGCCCAGCCAGACTTGGGACAGGTTTCCTCTCTGTCAGCCATGGGCAAGGTGGCAATGAACAAGGAACCGTGCCTCTCTGAACCTCTTGCCTCATCCGTTAAGTGTAGTATTTATCTCATAGGTTTGAAAGAAATGAAATGGCATCAGTCACATAAAGAGCTTAGCCCAGCACCTGACACGGAGGGAGTACACAAGTGATCTATGAGAAACCTTTGGGTGCATCTATAACACACAAAGTGTGGGAGAGTTGGCATAAGAGAACTGGTGAGCCCATGGGCTCTGGACTCTGAAGCCAGATTTCTTAGGTTCGAATTCTCCTCTGTCATTTCTTAGCCACATGGGCTTGGGAAGAGTACTGAAGTCCTCAGTTTCCTCACTTGTAAATTGGGGATCATGACGGCAGTATTTACCAAGCTGGGTTGTGAGGTATAAATGAATCCACATGAAAACTCTTAGAACAGTGTCTAGCTCAGGGGAGATGCTATTAACTAAAATACTCAGATAACCTTTTGATTAAAGGCTGATGTCCAGAACATACCTAAACATATATTTTTTTTAAATCAGCAGTTTAAAGTGTAATTACTTGGATATACTTTGGGCATCTCTTGTTTAAAACCTTTCAAATAAGTATTTGTCTTCTAGAGGGCAATTGAATATCATCAGAATTATGGGTAAGAGCAATTGTGTATCCTTAGAAAATTCTTTCTATAACTGAGTCTACTCTAAATTCCTGGCTGGCAAATTTTCTCTCTCTTTAGTGGGCATTTTTCCAACATGACAGTAGAACCTATGACATGAAATAAGTATCATTTGTGTTACTAAAATAATAAATAAAATATATCAAATAAGTTTTGTGGCATTTCACATAGAGTCTTTGGGTCAGGGCTTTTCAGAACTGTCTTTTCCCTTTTGCATCTCTTCATAGAGGCTCTTGACTTTCCATTTACCTGAAAACACACATGACTCACACAAGCCAACAGAGCTCTAAGCCTCATTATCTGATCTTGTTTTATGGTTGAGTTAGAAGAGCAAGTCAGCTTTATCTGGTACAAGGTAAGGATTTGGGGGAAGAACATTAAATTCAAGTATCACTGATGAGTGAAATAATTTTAACAGCTGTGACTTCAGGAGATGGAGATTCATAATATGGATTAAAAATTCAAAAGTCTTTTGAGATAAACTTATTTGAGTGCACCCATCTAAAGTTGTAGAGAGTGATGTCAGATTTGTGCCAAATAGTTTCCAGTTAATGGACAGTGAAATGATGAGGCATTATTTCTTAAATTGTAGGAGTATCCTAAAAACTTCCGTTTTGTGTCCCAGAAAGCAGATTTTCTCTGATGGTAATAAATGTGTGAAAATTCACTTTTCTATAATATACACTCTGTGCATTTTCAGAAGGGAATAATGTCCATTATAATTAGTTACTTTGATCTCGAAGGTCCCTTTCATCTATGTGATTCTGACCCTGATTTATTTAACAACCACACTGCGTAAGGCACTTTACCCAATGTTGGCTTTTATATGCCAAAATGGAAACAGGCTCCAGAATCTCCCCAGAGATCTTCCTTCACATACTCTCTCCAGTCCATGTAGCATTCTCCAAGCAACCCAATGTGTCCTTAGACAATTGACTCTTTATTATGAAGTTGCTACATTTGAAATAAAAATTTATTGAAATACTCACTGTCCTTTTAACATTCATAAATTTTGGGGAAGTCTCTCTTGCTGTATTCATATCCACTTTATTATCAACCATCTAAAAATTAAGAGGGTCTTGACAGCATGCAAACTATCAGATACAGGAAGTAGCCTGATGGTTATTCTCAGAAATATGAAAAGCCTGCTTGGTACTCAGTAAATATTCACTGAATAGTATTGGAATAATTAATGAGTAAATTAAAGTTTTGTAGATCTAGAGGATATATTTGGTGTAATAAAAGAAAAAAATTACTGGAACAAGTCAAAAGTACCATTTAAGATACTATCAGAAGAACATTCATAGTTAACAGTTGCCAGGAAAGAAACTCTTCAAGCTGAGCACATTTTAATGAAAAGACTGTAATAAATGTACAAGCCAATTCTGCCTAAGTAGATAGAAAGTGTCGAAAGTGAAAGTAGCTGCTTTTGCTTTACAGATAAAATAAATGGGAGATTTTCATATTAATTTTATATCTTTCACATATAAATCTTTGGATTCAATGTTTGTGAAAAGAAACATAAGTCTGCTTTACCTTTAGAGAAGAATTTAATTTTTTACTCATCTGAAATGCCCATGATACTGTATGTTCTGGGATTCAAGATTCATTGACCATGTTTGAATGATACCTGCTCAATGGAGGATAAAATTCTAGGAATCCTTGAAGAACTTTTTCATTTCTATTGATCAGCTATCTGAATGGAAAAGATAAACATGAAAATAAAAATGCCAGCGTTGCTTTCCTAGGTTCTCACTGCAGTCCTGTGTCTATAACGGTGCTCTGAGGACACAATATGGCCTAGGGGAAAGAACGGAAGTTTGGCAGCAAATGTAATACCTGGAATTCTGGCCAAGGCATTTTCATGTTACTTAATGATCGTTGGCCCGCATTTCTGTATTTGGGAAATGGGATAATTTTTATGCCATTTTGTACACACATTGCTTAAAATATATATTTTTTAACCCAAGCATAGTATACACAATGTGTTACCTTAGTGTTACAGTGATTTGACAAGTCTATATATTATGCTATGCTCGTCACAAGTGTAGCTACAATCTGTTACCATACAATGTCATGAAAATACCATTAACTATTCCTAAAGCATTTAGATCTTAAAATTTTTTTTATTTTGAAATAATCTAGACTTTTAGAGAGGTTGCAAAGTAGTACAAAGAGTTCTTATCTAAGTAGGTTTTTAACAAGTTTAATTTCCTTCTCTTTGTACGCAATGTAACTTTAGTCTATGTGTTCTTATAAAACAAAGGAAGAACTTTGTGCGGGGTAGGGAGGGGAAAAAAATGAAACAAGATGAAACCAGAGAGGGAGACAAACCATAAGAGACTCTTAATCTCAGAAAACAAACTGAGGGTTCCTGTGGGGTGAGGGGGAAGGATAGGGTGGCTGGGTTATGACACTGGGGAGGGTATGTGCTATGGTGAGTGCTGTGAATTGTGTAAGACAGATGATTCACAGACCTGTACCCTTGGGGCACATAATACATTATATGTTAATAAACAAAACAAAACAAAACAAAACAAAACAAAAGAAGAGCTTCAAATCTTTCCTTCCCTTTGATTTGGCCTCCCTGGTAATCAAATATTTACTTTTTTTTTTTTTTTCTTTTCAGTAGACTTCATTTTTTAGAGCAGTTTTAGGTTGACAGCAAAACTGAGTAGAAAGCACAGGCATTCCCATTATACCCCTTGTTCCCACACAGGTATATTTGTTACAATTGATGATCTATATTAACACATCACTATCACCCAAAGTCCATAGTTTATATCAGGGTTCACTCTTGATATTGTACATTCTGTGGGTTTAATATGCATTCATCATTACAGTGTCATGCAAAGTAGTTTCACTGCCCTAAAAATCCCCTGTGCTCCACCTGTTTATCCCACCCCCTTTCTACCCCCTGGCAACCCCTGATCATTTTACTATCTCCATAGTTTTGCCTTTCCAGAATACCATATAGCTATAATCACACAGTATGTAGCCTTTTCAGACCGGCTTTTTTCACTTATTAAGACACATTTAAGTTTCCTCCAACTATTTTTATGAGTTTTCATTTCTCTTTAGCTTATGACACTAAGGTAACATTGTATGGATAAATTTATTCCCTTGTACAGATATATAATAGTTTATTTATCTATTCACCTACCAAAGGATATCTTGGTTGCTTCCAATTTTTGTCAACTATGAATAAAACTGCTATAAACATCCAAGTGCAAGCTTTTTAGAGATAAATATTTTCAACTCATCTGGGTAAATACCAAAGAGAGTGCTTGCTGGATCATATGGTAAGAGAACATTTAGGTTTGTTTGTTTTTTTTTTTTAAAGATTTTATTTATTTATTTGACAGACAGAGATCTCAAGTAGGTGGAGAGGCAAGCAGAGAAAGAGAGAGGAGGAAGCAGGCGCTCCGCTGAGCAGAGAGCCTGATGCGGAGCTTGATCCTGGGACCCTGGGGCTATGACCTGAGCAGAAGGCAGAGGCTTTAACCCACTGAGCCACCCAGGCACCCGAACATTTAGTTTTGTAAGAATCTGCCAATATGTCTTCCAAAGTGGCTGTATCCTTTTGCATTTCTACAAGCATTGGATGAGAATCTTGGTTGTTCTACATCCTTACCAGCATTTGGTGTTGTCAGTGTTACAGATTTTCAACACTCTAATAGGTGGATAGTGATGTCTCACTGTTGTTTCAAAACATATATTGTTTAAGTGCTTGAACTCTTTGGGAGGTCAGAATTAAAGTCTTTCTCTAGGAGTACTTGTATAAATCAATGAATCAGACTGATAAATTAAGAGGAGATTGAAGTTTCACCTTATGTTACTCACCAGAGTCACTTGAATACCAGCTTCTGCTGGCCAGGAAAACCAGGTCCACAGTGAATATCAATAACTGACTCCTTCCACCAAAACTTCAGCCTAATGTTTTAGAGTTAAGCATAGCTACTTAATATCAGATGGACTAGTTGCTTTCTATTAAGAGCAACATCATTCAAGGGGGGTATATGTTTTACTCTGTAAGGAGAATGATGTATACTTAATGAATAATAGTGGCATAATTGTCTATCTATCCAAAGAAAGTAAAATTGGACTTATATGTACAAAAGTAAACACTAAATCAACTAAAAACTTAAATGCTCAAAAAATTAGAAAATAAAGATCTTATAATTATAAGACAATAAGATAACAGTTATCTTATAATCATATGCATAATCTAGAGGTTGAAAAATAACTTGAAATTTTAAATCAAACATATTTGACTGTATAGTAATAATTAAGAACTTCTGTATAATGAAAATATGGAAACTTGAGGAAATGTATTTATAATTTACACAACAGGTAAAAGTTTTTTTTTCTATAACATACTAGAACTTTGATATGTTGATAAGAAAAGGATAAAAATGGGGACGCCTGGGTGGCTCAGTTGGTTAAGCAGCTGCCTTCGGCTCAGGTCATGATCCCAGCGTCCTGGGATCGAGTCCCACATCGGGCTCCTTGCTCGCCAGGGAGCCTGCTTCTCCCTCTGCCTCTGCCTGTGCTCGCGCTCTCTCTCTCTCTCTCTCTCTCTCTAAAAAAAAAAAAAAAAAAAAAAAAAAAAAAAAAAAAAAAAAAAAAAAGAAAAGGATAAAAATGAAATTGAAGGATACACAAAACAATTCATAGAAGAACAAATCCAAATGACCAATAAATATATCTAAAGATGCTAAACCTCATATGTCACAGGGAAATCACAGTTATACTAACAATGAGGTAGGAAAGGCAAATAGTAAGCCTGAGCTTAGGGCAAACCTAATCCTTTCTCATTACAGTCTTCAGTGAATACCCTGGTGATGCCAGGACAGTAGTGGATAATGTTCATTTGGAAAATGCTGAAGTATTTCCTTAAGGACATTTACAATACTCAGAAACCATATACACGTGAACAACATGGGTTTGGACTATGTGCGTTACATGCAGGTTTTTTCAATAAATATATTGGAACATCTTTTGGAGACTTGCAACAATTTGAAAAAAAACTTGCAGAAACTGCATAGCCTAGAAATATCAAAAAATTAAGGAAAAGGTAGTTCATAAATCCATAAAATATATGTATATACTAATATATTTTATCATTTACTACCATAATATGCACAAAAATCTATTATAAGGGTTAAAATTTACCAAAACCCATGCACAGAAATACTTACAGACTGTACATGGTGACTTTCACAGTCAAGAGAAATATAAACAAATGTAAAGATGCAAAATTAAATTGTAACTTCAAAAAATTAACTCTAGTGCATTCCAAATAACTACAATAATTTGATAGCCACCTCTCTTTGCTATAGTGGTGAGATCAAGCATTGTATGTATCGGCTTAAAATACATGTGATATTAATTATCTCTATAAGAACAGTTCATCACTTCAGAAAATTGCATTTCACAGTAAAATGTGATCTCTTACAGTTCTTATGTATTTTGAACAATGTTTAGTTCAATACCATAAACCTTGAATAACACCATGGGAACCATGTGAAGTGCTACTAGTGATGCTGGAAGTGCTCCCAAGAAGAGGAAGAAAGTCATGGCATCAGAAGACACAGTTAGGTTGCTTGATATGTACTGTAGGTTGAGGTCTGCTGCTGTGAATACCTGTCATTTCAAGATAAGTGGACCCAGCATAAAGACTATTGTAAAAACAGAAAAGGAAATTTGTGAAGCCTTCACTGCATCTACACTAGTAGGCATGAAAACCTTACACTTTTTTGTGAAATACCTTTTTATTTTGTCTTGAAAATTCAGCTCTTATGTGGGTGCAGGATTGGTATAAGAAAAGCACACCTATAGACTCTCATATGACTGGAGAAAAAATGAAGTCATTATATGACAACTTAAAGCAAAATGATGGTGAACAATCTAAAGCAGGAGAATTTAATGCCAGCAAAGGATAGCTTGATAATTTTATTTACCTTTTTAAATTTTTAAATTCAATTTGGCAACTTGGAGTACATCATTAGTTTCAGATGTAGCATTCAATAATTTATCAGTTGAGAATAACACCCAGTATTCATCATGTCATGTACCTTCCTTAATGCCCATCACTCAATTATCCCATCCCCCCCATCACCTCCTCTCCATGATAATTTTACAAAGAAGTTTGGTTTACAAATGTTAACAAGAAAAGGAGTTTCTGCCAATTAAGAGGCAACAGATGAGTTTCCAGACCCATTTAGAAAATCACTAGGAAAAAGAACAGCTTTTGCTTCATCCCAAAGACCTTGGACCATTGTGTTTTCACTTTCATTTCTATGTATTTTCCTCTTTCCCCTTTGATTCCTTGGTTGATCCATTCATTGTTTAGTAGCCTGTTATTTAATATTCATGTATTGGTGCTCTTTCCAGAGTTTTTAATGACTGAATTCTAGTTTCATAGAATGTGGTTGGAAAGATGCATGGACCAGTACAGACCTGGTTAACATCACAGGTTCCCACATTCTATAGATTCCCTCTCCTCAGTACACTCTGGTTGAGTCCATCAAAGCAGTGTCACAGGCCTGGTAGCATGCAAGTAGCCCCCAGAGGAGCCAGCACCACTCCAAAGTGATGCCTGTCCAGTGGAGAGGGAAAGATAACCACTTACCAGTTAGATTGTAGCCCCAGTAGTGAGCTGGGGGGCAGACAGCTGGTCTGACTGCAGGCCCCACCAACCAATGAAAGCTCAGGGTACAAAACAGGGAAAGCTACCAGCAGTTCAGCACTGCTGCATCTGACTCAACTCAAATCCCAAGATAGCCTCAGACTGGCCCAATAACAACACAGGAAGCAAACCCTGCCCATGGAAGGCAAAGAGAGCCATTGCAGCTAACTGGACTGAAGACAAATTGGCTCAGCCACAGTAGCCAAGTGCAAACAACACACATGGGAGACAACCTTGAGGTGCTGATGAACAGGGAACAATTCACTACAGGATACTACAGGTCCTCTTCTTCATAAGGCTGCTAATTTCAAGAGCAGAACATATAGCTGGCTTTCCTAAGACATAGAAACAGATAGAGAAAGTCAGACAAAATAAGAAGACCAAGGAATATGTCTTAAATGAAAGAGGAAGACAAAAATCACAAAAGCCCTAAGTGAAATGGAGGCAAGTAATATGCCTGATAGAAAATTTAAAGTAATGGTCATAAAGATACACAATGGACTTGAGAAAAGAGTGTAGGACCTCAGTGAGGCCCTCAACAAAGAGATAGATTGCATAAAAAAGCACCAATCAGAGATGAAGAACTCAATAATGAAATTAAAAATACATTAGATGGAATAAATGGTAGTCTAGAGGAAGCAGAAAAATGAATTAGTAAAATGAATTAGTGAACTCAAGAACAGAGTAACAGAAAGCAATCAAGCTGAACAGGTGAGAGAAAAAAAATATGAAATGAAAATAGACCTAGGGAATTCAGCAACACCATCAAGTATGAACACATTCACATTATGTGGATCCCAGAAGAAGGAAAGAGAGAAAATGGGGTAGAAAATTTATTTGGAGAAATAATACCTGAAAATTTCCCAAATCTGGGGAAGGAAACAGAAATCCAGATTCAGGAGGCATAGAGTGCCCAAAGAATCAACCCAAGGAGGTCTACACCAAGACACATAGTAATTAAAATGGAAAAAGCAGTCTTAAAGAGAGAATTTTAAAAGCAGCCAGAGAAAAGAAGATGGATAGATACAAGGGGAAACTCCATAGAACCATCAGCTGATTTTTCAGCAGAAGCTTGCAGGCCAGAGGGAGTGACATGATACAGTCAAAGTGCCAAAAGAAAAAAATTTGCAAGCAAACTATTCTACCCAGCAAAGCTATCATTCAGGACAGAAGGAGAGATAAAGAGTTTCCTAGACAAACACAAATTAAAGGAATTCATCACCACTAAACAAGTCTTACAAGAAATGTTAAAGGGGACTCTTCAAGTTTAAAGGAAAGACCATAAGTAGGAGTAAGAAAAGTAGGAAGCACAAAGGTAGTAAAATTAAGTATATCTATAAAAATCAGTCAAGAGATTCACAAAATAAAAGGATGTAAAGTATGACACCATATACCTAAAATGTGTTAGGAAGAAGAGTGAAGAATGTGTTCAAACTTACTGGCCATCAACTTTGATTTTTTTTTTTATTATTAGTTAAAAATTATGAAAATTTACCAAAATCTCAGTATGGAATCTAGGTTGCAATCTAGGTTGCTTTTTGCAAGAGAATTCCAAGGGAAGTTCTATGCTTCCTGAATGTGTTGGGTTACTTTTCAAAATGTTCTACCCTCAAACCTATATAGTAGCAATCTCAGTTAAGATTGAGCTAGAGTGCGGATGAAACTGTGAATAGTTGGATGCCACAATGTAAGGCATTCCAGTAGATAACAGCCTTGGTTATGGTTCAATACATAATTCATATGCTAAGTCCAGCAGCCAGCAAGAGATTTTAAAGTTTTCATCAAGATTGTACAGATAGCAAAATTTGGAAAAAAAATCCACATAGTCTAATTAAGTCAATATTATGATGCTATCTACTTAAATTTGTCTTCTTTAGACCCCCTATTCTTAAAAGATTATACAATACAAAGTTATAAAATTCTTTATCTAGTTTTCCATCTCTGCATTAAAACAAAAATACTATACTCGGGACGCCTGGGTGGCTCAGTTGGTTAAGCAGCTGCCTTCGGCTCAGGTCATGATCCCAGCGTCCTGGGATCGAGTCCCACATCGGGCTCCTTGCTCCGCAGGGAGCCTGCTTCTCCCTCTGCCTCTGCCTGTCACTCTGTCTGCCTGTGCTCGTTTGCTCTCTCTCTCTCTCTGATAAATAAATAAAATCTTTAAAAAAAAAAACAAAAAAAAACCACAAAAATACTATACTATATCATGTGATAAAAAAATAAAGTTTGATTTTAGGATGTGATGTAATTTTATGCCAGTGTTCTTTTTTCTTGGAGGAAGGGAAGAAATTAATTCCTAAATTCCTAAATTCTTACTTTGTATGAACTTTCTCTGCTTTAAGAGAGTAATTAGTGTTTGAAAACCCCTTCATGGGACAAAATAGTATAAGGTGAAATCTTAATTTTTATTAAAAACATAATTTTAAAAAATGCACTTCTTAATCCCTAAACCAAAACTATTTGTACTAAAAACACTATATTTCATTAAAATGGAAAGGGCTCATGGAGATAGTGAGGCTGCCTGAGAATCACTTTAGGTGGCTGCTATCAATCCTAGGGCTGGAGGACACTGGGAATAGATGCCTTATTTTTTTTTTTTTTTTAACCAGAGCCCAGGGCAGCATCCTCAGCAGCTGGGACCCAGAGAAGATCATACTGGAATGGTAACCTCCCTTTCTCTCCTCCTCTCAGCTTTCAATCTTCTCTCAGTGCCTCTCAGACTCTGAAAATACCCAGAAGTCAGTTGGCAAGGGAGTCTGGGAAATAGTTTGCAGGGATTAGCTTCATGTGATACAAAGCAGAGATGGGGGGAAGGTAATGTATTTGAGAGCAAATAGGTGAAAGACCAGCACTGTCATATAACAAACAACATCCCAGCTGGAACACATTGAAGTACAAAATATTCTGTTTCTATGAGTTTGATTTTTTTTTTTTTTTTTTAAGATTCCACATGTAAGTGATACCATGCAGTACTATCATTCTGTGTCTGGCTTATTTTACTTAGCAGAATGCCCTCAAGTTCCATCCATGTCACAAATCGCAAATGGCAGAGCTTCCTTTTTTTTTTTTTGTAGCTGAATAATATTCTATTGTGTGCGTACACACACAGACACACAGACACAGACACAGAAACACACACAAAACACACCCCTCGTAGCTTTGTTATCCATTCATCCATTGATGGACACTTAGGTTGTTATTGTACCTTGGTTATTGTGGATAATTCTGCAATGAACATGGAGGTGCAGATATCTCCTCCATATCCAAGTAGCATTTCCTTTGGATATCTACAGAGAAGTGGGATTGCTGGATCATGCAGTAAAGTGGTGGAAATAGGAACGGGTTGGTTCCAATCACCTTTCAGCTATAAAATGAATAAGGTCTCAGGAGCTAATATTAAACATGATGACTAGTTTATAAACCGTATTATGTAATTAAAATTTGCTAAGGGAGTAGAACTTAAATGTTTCCACCCCTTTTTTCCTCATGAAGAAAGACAAACATGTGAGGTGATGGATGTATTAATTAACTAGATGGGGGTAGGGGATCCTTTCACAATATGTATACATATCAAATTGCCACAATATTCCCCTTAAATATCTTACAATTGTATTAATCAGTTTTACCTCAATAAGGCTGAAAAAATACAAAATAGTTGTTATAGATAAAAACAAAAAGTACTTTTTAAGGCCAAAGTAGGAGAATTCAACACTTCAAAAATTATAATTCTCATTGCCCAATTGAGTGTTTTCAGGATTTTACTGCATTACATATTGAATTAATTATCTGACATCTGCTAATTCCTTTAATCTTCAATAAGGATTTAAGCACTATTATTCATATAAAACAGAAATAATAAAGATCAGAGAGATTTAGTAATTTCCCCAAAATTATTTAGTTAATTAAGCAAGAAAACTGAGGTTTGAACCAAGCTCTGCCAGACTCCCATACCATTTCTACTACATCATGATATAAATATAATTAAATTACCACTAAACAAATGAAATATGTCTCTCTCTATATATGTGTATATATATACATACTGAGAATTTGGGTTATATCACCAAAAAATTATAATCCATTTAATCAAAACTAGACAAAACCAATATAAATTATGATATTTGGTCTCAAGTTCATGTTTTTTGCTAAACCAGCATTTCTCAGTATGTTCTCTGAATCGTTTGAGAAGGTTGTTATAAATTTAGATTTCAGGGACTCACCGAGCAAGATTCTCTGGGAACAGTGCCTAGGAGTCTGTATTTAAAATAATCACCACTACGGATTTTTGAGCACATTTAAGTTTGACAATCACCATGCTGACTCTCTGTTTGGTCATACTAACTCTTCTACTGAGAGTTATTTTTAAATAATTTTCCTTAAAAAAGGAAAAAAAATCAAAATGATCAAAAAAGACTAGAACAGCAAGTACCGGTGAGGATGTGGAGAAGAGGGAAAAATCATGCACTGAGGATTTTATTTACTTATTTATTTGACACAGAGAGAGAGCACACAGGTACACAAGCCAGGGGGAGGGGCAGAGGGAGAGGAAGAAGCAGACTCCCCGCTGAGCAGGGAACCTGATGTGGGGCTCCATTCTGGGACTTCGGGATCATGAACTTAGGTGAAGGCAGATGCCTAACCAACTGAGCCACCCAGGTGCCCCTAATCATGCACTGTTGATGGGAATATAAATTGGTGTAGCCACTATGGAAAACACTGTGGAGGTCCCTCAAAAAATTAAAAATAGAACTACTATATGAATGAGCAATTCTACTTCTGAGTATTTATCCAAAGAAAATGAAAACACAACCAAAAAGATATATGCACCCCCCCACTTCACTGCAACATTACTTACAATGGCCAAGATAGCGAAACAACCTCAATGTCCCTTAGTACATGAATGGATAATGATATGGTGTAGGTAGAAAATCGAATATTATTCAGTCTTAAAAAAGAATGAAATCTTGCCATTTGTAATAACATAGATAGAACTCCAAGAGCCTTATGATAAGTGATATAACTGAGATAGAGCAAGACAAATACCATATGATTTTTCTTATAATGTGAAATTTAAAAAAACCATAAAACAAGCTCATAGATACAAAGAAGAGAGACTAGTGGTTGCAGAGGTAGGACAGGAGGATGCGTTATGGAAGAAAAGGATGAAAGGCATCAAAAGGATAGATGGAGGGGCACCCCGGGTGGCTCAGTGGGTTAAAGCCGCTGCCTTCGGCTTGGGTCATGATCCCAGGGTCGTGGGATCGAGCCCCGCATCGGGCTCTCTGCTCTGCGGACAGCCTGCTTCCTCCTCTCTCTCTGCCTCTCTGCCTACTTGTGATTTCTGTCTATCAAATAAATAAATAAAATCTTAAAAAAAAAAAGGATAGATGGATAGATAGGTAGATAGATAGATAGACAGACAGAGAGACAGAAAACAAAATGGCCAAAGGGAAAAACAAAACAAAAAAGCCCATAAAATCAACCACTACATTTTATGTAGAATCTTAGTTCAAAGATGATCAAGCCTATTCAGGTTGGTAGTGTCTTTAAAGAGTAATATGTGATCTATAATTTAGACAGCTTTCTGAGAAATTTCATCAAGTTACAAACATCCCAGGCTAAGTAGTAACTCTAAAATTTAATAATCCAAATATGCTATGAAAATAGAAATTCCAAGGTACAATATTTTAATGGAAAACTTAAACTTTTCTTTAAACTACCAAATAATTCATAATAAATAAATAAATAATGAGCTACCAACTGATTAACTATTTCATAGGATTATTTTTACTATCAGAAGCAGTGGAAAACTAATTCTATTTACATTAAAATTAATTTAGTTATCTAAGTTAAATTTGCTCTTACTTGAACCCAATATTCTGATTCTATTAATACATGAACAATTGGGACTTTGACATCAAATATATACATTTCATTTTTATCCTTCTGATATTGCTTTACCCAGTCTTCTAATTTGAGAAAATCTCAATAAGCAATAAGCCGGTTTTATGATATGGAATTGTATAAGAATTATGATACACTTTGGACAGTCGATATATCATACAATATAAATATATATATCATCTAATCCAAATCACAAAGGATTCACTCATTCAATCAGTCATGGATATTTATTAAGAACCTGCACTTTGCAAGGAGTTTTCCAGACTCTTGGGATGCATTAGGTAAGGAATAAAAATCACTGCCCTATTGGAGTTTGTATTCTAGCACATAGAGACAAAAAACAATAACTGTAATAAAGAACCAAATTATACAGCATGTTAGAAGGTAACAAGTGCTATTGGATAAAAGAAAAAATAAGGCAGAATAAAAAGAAAAAGATTTAGGGTGGATACTCCTAATCTAGGCATTCAGTGCAACAAACAATAGCAAAAAACTCTAAAAATTCTTTCTCAAAGGGTGGAGTATTCCCAATTCTTTTCTTGGCATAAACTTAGACTTTAGCCCAAGAGAAGTCTTGAAAGCTAGTAAGCTCTTATTAACATTTTGTACTTGGTTTCCATATGTGAGAATGCTACAAGCAAGATTAAAATTAAAAAGGTGCTGGAGAAGTTACTAGGCACTTTAGTGTAAATACTGCAGAACCAATTTGATCTTCTGGATGTGTGTGACACATTTGATGTGTTTGACACAACAACTCTCAGAACATGTACCAAAAAATTTTGGAGAAATTTGTAGGAAATGCCTTGCAAATGATCTACATTAACATTTTCAGATTTTGCTGACCAATCCGATGCAGCCACTGAAATGAAAAATGTTTTCCAGGGTCACCTGGAACTCTAGAGCTCTCCATGTAGCCATGGGAGAAGGAATGTTCCTCCCCAATTTATGAAAAGGAGCAATAGACAATGAGCAACATAAGCTTGTATAATTTACTAGATTTCTCCCGAGAGGGTACAAATGAATAGAAAATTCAAAGACCAAAGTGCCTATTTTTCTTTTTAGTCTTTATCTTTTCTTAGAAAAAAAGAATTAATGTTACTTGCTTTTGAAACTCTACCCCCAACGTGGGGCTTGAACTCACAACCCCAAGATCCAGAGTCATGTGCTCTATAGACTGAGCCAGCCAGGCACCCGTTTACCATTTTCTAATATATAAAATTATCAAGTTTTGTTTTAGTCTTGTCAAAAGATGAGTACTTATTAATCAAAAGGGGACTGAAAAGAAGAGCTACACTAGCATGAATCATTCTGTGTCTTTCTCTATGTGAATGAATAAAATTTTCACTCTATTGCCTAGTGTACAGACAAACTAGCTGTGAACTCATTTCTGCTTCCATTCTGACCAGTCTTTACAGTGATCATTGGAAAATTATTCCTTTCTGTACTCCTTTTAGCAGCTAAAAGGAATTTACAATCTTTTGATGCTTAGTTGATGGTTTTAAAGGTGCTCAAATTCCAGGAAACGTTGTGTTATATAAATTTTAATATATCAGGTTGTTCTTTGACAAAATATTTTTTGGGTACACTCTTTTTGGGAATCATATTGAGGACATTTTAGGAAAAATAAAATTGTGCTAAGAAAGCATTTTTTACTTGTTACTGAACTGATGTTTTTCGAGTATCTTTCATGAAACAGGCATATTGTTAGATACAAAGTTTTATTCCAAGAGTTACATAAAGTTTCTGTTAAAAGGGCTGTATTTTCCCCTCAAAATCAATAGGAATAGGTCCACACCCCATCCTCTAATAGTAAAATTTACAAGTCTTAGTGACAAAGAGAAAATCCTGAAAGCAGCACAGGACAAGAAGTCTGTAACATACAATGGTAAAAATATTAGATTGGCAGAAGACTTATCCACTGAGACCTGGCAGGCCAGAAAGAACTGGCATGATATATTCAGAGCATTAAATGAGAAAAACATGCAGACAAGAATACTGTATCCAGCTAGGTTATCATTGAAAATAGAAGGAGAGATCAAAAGCTTCCAGGACAAACAAAAACTGAAAGAATTTGCAAACACTAAACCAGCTCTAAAGGAAACATTGAAAGGGGTCCTCTAAGCAAAGAGAGACCCTAAAAGTAGTAGATCAGAAAGGAACAGAGACAATATACAGTAACAGTCACCTTACAGGTAATACAATGGCACTAAATTCATATCTCTTAATAGTTACCCTGAATGTAAATGGGCTAAATGCCCCAATCAAAAGACACAGGGTATCAGAATGGATAAAAAAAAACCAAAAACCATCAATATGCTGCCTACAAGAAACTCATTTTAGACCCGAAGACACCTCCAGATTGAAAGTGAGGGGGAAGAAAACAATGTACCATGCTAATGGACTTCAGAAGAAAGCTGGGGTGGCAATCCTTATATCAGATCAATTAGATTTTAAGCCAAAGACTATAATAAGAGATGAGGAAGGACACTATGTCATACTCAAAGGGTCTGTCCAACAAGAAGATCTAACAATTTTAAATATTTATGCCCCTAGCATGGGATCAGCCAACTATATAAACCAATTAATAACAAAATCAAAGAAACACATTGACAGTAATACAATCATAGTAGGGGACATTAACACTCCCCTCACTGAAATGGACAGATCATCCAAGCAAAAGATCAACAAGGAAATAAATGTCTTAAATGACACACTGGAGCAGATGGACATCATAGATATATTCAGAACATTCCATCTCAAAGCAACAAAATACACATTCTTCTCTAGTGCCCATGGAACATTCTCCAGGGTAGATCACATCCTGGGTCATAAATTAGGTCTCAACTGGTATCAAGAGATTGGGATCATTCCCTGCATATTTTCAGACCACAGTGCTCTGAAGCTAAAAGTCAATCACAAGAGGAAAATTGGAAAGAGCTCAAATACATGGAGACTCAACAGCATCCTTCTAAAGAATGAATGGGTCAACTAGGAAATTAAAGAAGAATTGTAAAGATTCATGGAAACAAATGATAATGAAAACACAACGGTTCAAAATCTGTGGGACACAGCAAAGGCAGTCCTGAGAGGAAAATATATAGTGGTACAAGACTTTCTCAAGAAACAAGAAAGGTCTCAAATACACAACCTAACCCTACACTTAAAGGAGCTGGAGAAAGAACAACAAAGAAAGCCTAAACTCAGCAGAAGAGAAATAATAAAGATTAGAGCAGAAATCAATAAAACAGAAACCAAAAGAACAGTAGAACAAATCAATGAAACTAGGCGCTGGTTCTTTGAAAGAATTAGTAAGACTGAAAACTCCCTGGCCAGGCTCATGAAAAAGGAAAGAGAAAGGACCCAAATAAATAAAATCATGAATGAAAGAGGAGAGATCACAACCAACACCAAAGAAATACAAACAATCATAAGAACACATTATGAGCAACTCTATGCCAACAAATTTGACAATCTGGAAGAAATGGATGCTTTCCTAGAGACATATAAACTGCCAAAACTGAACCAGGAAGAAATAGAAAACCTGAATAGGCCCATAACCAGTAAGGAGATTGAAACGGTCATCAAAAATCTCCAAACAAACAAAAGTCCAGGGCCAGATGGCTTTCCAGGGGAATTCTACCAAACATTTCAAGAAGAATTAATTCCTATTCTCCTGCAACTGTTCCAAAAAATAGAAATGGAAGGAAAACTTCCAAACTCATCTTATGAGGCCAGCATCACCTTGATCCCCAAACCAGACAAGGATCCCATCAAAAAAGAGAATTACAGACCAATATCTTTGATGAACACAGATGCGAAAATTCTCACCAAAATCCTAGCCAATAGGATCCAACAGTACATTAAAAGGATTATTCACCACGACCAAGTGGGATTTATTCCAGGGCAGCAGGGTTGGTTCAACATCCGCAAATCAATCAATGTGATACAGTACATTAACAAAAGAAAGAACAAGAACCATATAATACTCTCAAAAGATGCTGAAAAAGCATTTGACAAAGTACAGCACCCCTTCCTAATCAAAACTCTTCAAAGTGTAGGGATAGAGGGCACACCTCAATATTATCAAAGCCATCTATGAAAAACCCATCCATTCTCAATGGAGAAAAACTGAGAGCTTTTCCGCTAAGGTCAGGAACACGGCAGGGATGTCTGTTATCACCACTGCTATTCAACATAGTACTAGAAGTCCTAGCCTCTGCAATCAGACAACAAAAAGAAATTAAAGGCATCCAAATCGGCAAAGAAGTCAAACTATCACTCTTTGCAGATGATATGATACTATATGTGGAAAACCCAAAGGCTCCACTCCAAAACTGCTAGAGCTTGTACAGGAATTCAGTAAAGTGTCAGGATATAAAATCAATGCACAGAAATCTGTTGCATTTCTTTACACCACCAACAAGACAGAAGAAAGACAAATTAAATTTTTTTTTTAATTTATTAGTTAGAGAGAGAGAGAGAGAGCGAGCACAGGCAGACAGAGAGGCAGGCAGAGGCAGAGGGAGAAGCAAGCTCCCCGCCGAGCAAGGAGCCCGATGCGGGACTCGATCCCAGGACGCTGGGATCATGACCTGAACTGAAGGCAGCTGCTTAACCAACTGAGCCACCCAGGCGTCCCAAGAAAGACAAATTAAGGAGTCAATCCCTTTTACAATTGCACCCAAAACCATAAGATACCTAGGAATAAACCTAACCAAAGAGGCAAAGAATCTATACTCAGAAAACTATAAAGTACTCATGAAAGAAATTGAGGAAGACACAAAGAAATGGAAAAATGTTCCATGCTCATGGATTGGAAGAATAAATATTGTGAAAATGTCTATGCTACTAAAGCTATCTACACATTTAATGCAATGCCTATCAAAATCCCTTCCAATTTTTTCAAAGAAATGGAAAAAATAATCCTAAAATTTATATGGAACCAGAAAAGATCTCGAATAGCCAAAGGAATATTGAAAAAGAAAGCCAAAGTTGGTGGCATCACAATTCCAGACTTCAAGCTCTATTACAAAGCTGTCATCATCAAGATGATATGGTACTGGCACAAAAACAGAAACATAGATCAATGGAACAGAATAGAGAGCCCAGAAATAGACCCTCAACTCTATGGTCAACTAATCTTTGACAAAGCAGGAAAGAATATCCAATGGAAAAAAGACAGCCTCTTCAAGAAATGGTGTTGGGAAAATTGGACAGCCACATGCAGAAAAATGAAACTGGACCATTTCCTTACACCACACATGAAAATAGACTCAAAATGGATGAAGGACCTCAACGTGAGAAAGGAATCCATCAAAGTCCTTGAGGAGAACACAGGCAGCAACCTCTTCGACCTCAGCCGCAGCAACTTCTTCCTAGGAACAACGCCAAAGGCAAGGAAAGCAAGGGAAAAAATGAACTATTGGGACTTCATCAAGATCAAAAGCTTTTGCACAGCAAAGGAAACAGTCAACAAAACCAAAAGACAACTGACAGAGTGGGAGAAGATATTTGCAAACGACATATCAGATAAAGGGCTAGTATCCAAAATCTATAAAGAGCTTAGCAAACTCAACACCCAAAGAACAAATAATCCAATCAAGAAATGGGCAGAGGACATGAACAGACATTTCTGCAAAGAGGACATCCAGATGGCCAACAGACACATGAAAAAGTGCTCCACATCACTGGGCATCAGGGAAATACAAATCAAAACCACAATGAGATACCACCTCACACCAGTCAGAATGGCTAAAATGAACAAGTCAGGAAATGACAGATGCTGGCGAGGATGGGGAGAAAGGGGAACCCTCCTACACTGTTGGTGGGAATGCAAGCTGGTGCAACCACTCTGGAAAACAGCATGGAGGTTCCTCAAAAAATTGAAAATAGAGCTACTTTATGACCCAGCAATGGCACTACTGGGTATCTACTCTAAAGATACAAACGTAGTGATCCGAAGGGGCACGTGTACCTGAATGTTTATAGCAGCAATGTCCACAATAG